>CABFOV010000984.1:91674-104902 GCA_902141375.1 Timema poppense
ATCAATAAAACTACAAATTGTTATCATTGACATATTTCTTCTTAATCCAGTTTTCCTGCCTTTGCCATCCTTTTTTTTTTGTTAAAAGCATCATATAATTGGAGTATGAGTTCAAGGAGAAAATAAGTAAACTGGCCTTGTTTACTTTTGTTTGTATTCCTCACCGCCCTCTGCAAAATTACTACATTTATTATTTTATTTTATTGTCTGTTGTGCGCCAGCCTTATTCTTCGAGGAAGAGTAAGGGCGGTGCTACAATATTTAGTTTTCAATCAAAGTGTTAGTTTTCAAGTTACTAATCGTCTACTTGTTTCGGCCCCACTCTGTATAATATTATTAATAAACATCTGTTCATCTTGCGATAGTTTTAAATGCAATGTGTATTGCAGGGATGTAGCAGGGATAGACGAGTATCAAGGATGATAAAAGTCCTAGTTTCAACCGTGCGTGATATTGAAACTTTAAACAATTTATTAAATTTTATTGTTCCTAAAGAATACAAAAATAAACAACTGAAACAATTTACACTTCTAAAATATATTTTTCAATGAAATAAAGTATTTACACACATACAATTAATATACAAATGAACATGACAATAGGGAAAGATAACGCTTGTACAGTTGAATGGAACACTCCGTTTATCCTGTAAGTTAGCAGATATATTATCTTGACAAATTTCATTATGGCCTTGTCTTATAAGCTATATCATAGTGGAATAATGTATGGTAAGTCTTACCTTACAGGGTAAGCTAAGGGTTCTTGATTAGTAAAGCTTGTAAGATCGAAATGATCTTAAGGCTACCGATATAGCCGTATCTAATGTTATATTCGTAATTTTGAAAAATTACACCTAGTCATAGAACAAGGGTCCCGAGTTAGTTTCACATGTGCAGGTTTCATTTTTAAAATTGAAGAATAAAACATAATTCTATTTTCCTCTTTAAAAATGGGGTTTGAGTAATTTTTGTAAACGAGATAATATTTTAGTGTTTTATTGCACGTCTCTTGTTTAGTTTAGTTTAATGTTTACTTAAAATTACAACCTTGATTTATTTTAAATTTTGTTCTTAACAATGGCTTTATATGCAATGGAATCAGTCCTAAAATTGCTATTAGGGAAATTATTTTTGTTTGAATTAATTTGAACTGAGCTATATGTAATTCCCCCTCCCCCCTCCTCCTCTGCATCTATTAAATATCATTAATCAATTTTCATGTTAAACAAAGAAATAAAAATAATTTCGTACCAAAATTATTAATACGGATGATATGATAACGGAATTAATTCTAAAAGCCATATAAAAAGAGTTACCTTGATAATTTATATATTATTACAAACGTGTAACTTCAATTTTCTGGATAAAACACAGTTATTAAGGGTTAGGGGGGCGTGTCGCCCCTGCCCCTTCGCGAACGACGCCCAGGGCTTACCCCGTGGGTTTCTAGTTCTCTTTCTAAGCTATTTCGGGTGAATTTATTAGAAGATAAAATAATCTCTGCTGCAGAGATTAATTCCTTTAGGAACCTTGCAATGAACGTTGGAACATTCAATACCTAAACATAAATGCTAGTTTAGTAAACTTTGAAACTAAGAATGTTACATACCCTCTCCTCATAACAATATATTGTTAAAATAATCAAGTATCGTAGATTACTGTGTGCAAGACATGCAGCGTCAATGAAAGAATCTAGATCCTTATTCAGGGTACTGACTGACACACCTAATGGGATGAGATCATTGGGAAGACCTAGACGCAGATGGGAGAATAACATTAGAATGGACCTGAAAGAGGGAGGGTGTGATGAGGTAGACTGGATAGAGCTAGTTAAAAACAGGGATAGGATGTAATTAGGTGGACTGGATATAACTATCTCAAGATAGGGATAGAGTGTAATGAGGTGGACTAGATAGAACTAGCTCAATATAGGGAAAGGGTGTAATGAGATGGACTGGATAGAACTAGCTCAAGATAGGGATAGGGTGTAATGAGATGGAATGGATAGAATTAGCTCAAGATAGGGATAGGGTGTAATAAGGTGGACTAGATAGAACTAGCTCAATATAGGGAAAGGGTGTAATGAGAGTGGACTAGATAGAACTAGCTCAAGATAGGGAAAGGCTGTAATGAGATGGAATGGATAGAACTAGCTCAAGTTAGGGATAGGGTGTAATGAGGTGGACTAGATAGAATTAGCTCAAGATAGGAATATAGTGTAATGAGGTGGACTAGATAGAACTAGCTCAAGATAGGGAAAGGGTGTACTGAGATGGAATGGATAGAACTAGCTCAAGATAGGGATAGGGTGTAATGAGGTGGACTATATAGAATTAGCTCAAGATAGGGATATAGTGTAATGAGGTGGGCTAGATAGAACTAGCTCAAGATAGGGAAAGGGTGTAATGAGATGGAATGGATAGAACTAGCTCAAGATAGGGATAGGGTGTAATGAGGTGGACTGGATGAACTAGCTCAAGATAGGGATAGGTAGTGTATTATTATTATTATTAGCAGCAGTGCGTCTTACTACCCGCACTTACGCTAATGTGTAATGGTAGAATGATTGTGAGATGAAATGGAGGACCTACAGTTTAACGTGGAATCCGAACCACGGTGGAGGCCTGGCATTCCTCACATTCACAAGATGTCTTTTCAGAGGTGAAGTAAGGGTTTGGTAATCAGATAAATCTGTGCCGGGACCGAGGATTGAACCCCGGCCGCCAGCACAGAAGTCTGACACCTTACCCCTAGACCACCAGGTCACCCGATAGGTGGTGTACTTTTGTAGATTCGGCAGTAAGCTTTGGAGTTCCTAATGCCATAGTGTGTGTGTAGGAAAGTAATATTTATGTACTGATAATAGTCGACTTAAAGTTATTGAGTAGCAGTACCTTGTCGTGGTTCAATAAGGACATTTATTTGTGTGCAAACGTTTCAGAGGAAAGATGAAATTATTGTTTCCAGTTTTTTTTTATCACCAACAAACGTATGAACGGCTAGACTTAAAATCATCCAATTATGGATGTAGCATGATTGGTCGAAGGCAATAAGGTGAGGAATCTAGGGTACGAGTGACTCACAAGCTGAAATGATA
This sequence comes from Timema poppense, assembly GCA_902141375.1. NCBI lineage: Eukaryota > Metazoa > Arthropoda > Insecta > Phasmatodea > Timematidae > Timema > Timema poppense. Next base: position 94,771 of record CABFOV010000984.1, read on the forward strand.
TATCTCCTTTTGAGACGTTGCCATTATTATGGATATGGTATCATTTGAAAAGTATCGATATTATACTCATTTTTAGTATGAGGAATAATATCGATACCTGACTCATATTGAATGAAAATTATTGATAGTATCTGATAGTTACGGCATGGAAAAAATTATCTAGTAATTTCATCCAAATATAAAGTATTTTTAATATTTTTTCTTGTTCGAACATTGTAATGATATTGGTTTGGACTATTCTAAATTATGAAAAAAAAGTCATGGAATAAGGTACTTTTTCTTTAAAGTAATATATGTAGAGTATCCTTTTAAGATTCATCCATGAAGAAACACATGGATTTCAGAAATAATGGGAAAAGGATTACACCTTTAAAATATATTTTTTATACCATATTTCCTGTTAAAAGAACAACTGCGCTATTATCCTGTTAAAAAGAACAACTCCACAGTATTTGGCAAAAAAACGCCAATTCCCTATACCAATAAGAAGCTAGCCTTCACAACAGCTGTCGCCAGGACTCTTTCTATTAGTTAATTTTAATTAACAGATGTCATTTAAATAAACCATGTGTGAATAAACATCCATCAACAGTTCTCTTTCTTACATTTATTAATTATACCGTTCTAATTAGTGCTCGACCACGGAACTATAGACAGCTGGTTAAACGGTATCTTTTCCGTACAGTGATGATAGGCGCTCGACCACGGAGCTATAGACAACCTAAACATAGACAACCTAAACATCATCACAGCATTATTATATCAGGGAATTAATCCGTAGTGTTTCAATCGACGCCCAAAGTGGGGCGATTAATTCCAATAAGTGTTACAACATGTTAATAATACTTTTTATACACAACTTAAGCATTTTTGTACTTGTCTAATAACAATAATCTAGTAGTTCTGTGAACAGTAAATCTTGCTCCCTACATTCAAAAAAATCGATAGTACAGTACATTATGTTAAGGATTATGTAATGTTCTTATCGTTACTACAGTCTTAAGATCTCTCTCTGGATTTCAAGTTGAAGTATCTTCTACAATTTCTTGTTAGATTTCAAGTTGGTATATTTCCTTGGTGATCGTTATTTAATCATCTACTATATTCGTAAAGAACAACAGTTGTTCACGTGCAGTGGCGCAACCAGAAATTTATTTTTTGGGTGGGGTGGGGGATAGTGAGTGGTAAACAATTAAGGCTGCATCCAGAAACCAACATTAAATTTTGGAGGAAAGTGGTTTGAGCTAGTGGTTGGAGACGGTTCCATCTCAACTTGATGACCTGTAATAATAGGAGGCTCTATGTTTGGGATGGAAAGGGCTAAGCTAAAATGGGCACGAGCTTTTTTTTTTGTCAAAGTTGGGAGGCCAACTAGTCAGGAGATATTTATGGAGAAGTTCGAAGAGAGTGAATGTTTCTTTTTATTACTCGAGTGAAATATATGCCTACTCATACTCCTAAAGAGGTTGAAATAAAGCCATGTAAGCGTAGGTTGATTATAAAGTGAATGTGAGGACGGTGGGCGTGATTTAATTGGTTAAAGAGTCAGGTTGTCTCTCGTTAGACACTATATTGGAGTCGTAGAATTGATAGCAGTGATGTTACAATTTTTTTAATAGACTTAATACTTAATTAAATTAACAGAGATTTTTGTTTAAAAAAATACATTATGGAGCAAGTATTACAAAACGAGCTTAGGACAAGTGTTAGTTTGAAGTTTATCCTTGGTTTATTTATTATTTTTTTTAGCACCACGTCTTACTACCCGTTTGGGTTATACGCCAATATGCTAATTACTCTAATGTGATAGGGATGAGTAATGTTGAATTCAGATTTAGTATATCCACATTTGCGTGGAGGGAGAGTCCTGAACTCGCCATCATCAGCAGTCTAGCTTATTACGAGAGTGTAGCCTTAGACCATGCGGTTAACGAAGCGGGTTTGAATCTAACTGTTATAATTAGTGATACTTGTTTGTTATATGGATGTGCTATTCAAAATATTATTTTCCTTCGATTGATATTTACTGATTATTGGGATCGTGTGTACATTAATTTTGAAACGCTATTTATCTGGTAAATTACTGGTAGAAACATCTTTATTTAACGTTTACCTGTCAATGTCTGGAGCACTATTTGATTCATGACTGTCCCTTCTTGGGCAAATCTTATGTAGTTGTTATAATATAGATATACATGTTAAAAAAAAAAGACATTAGATTCATTAGATATTTTCCCTATGTTTTCTAGTACATTGTAAACAGATAATATATCCCTTGATAAAATTTATTGATAACTTTTCACCCCCTTCAGTGGCCAAAGAGTGTAAGGCATCATTCTTGTATGAGAGTGACCTGCTGCAGACGGGGAGATCAGGGTTAAAATCCCGGTCGGGTGAACTGAGGGTGGTTTTTACTAAATTGTTTTTCACTCACCTTTCACGTAAATGCGGGTATATTACCTCTAAAATGCTTCCTCCCTTATACCTACCTCATTAGAGTAATTATCATACGTAAGTATTTATGGCCTGAACAGGTAGTAAGACGCGATGATAAAATAAAAACCTTAATCTCGCAACGAAATAATAACATGATGTTCTTCAAACGTATGCATACTGTTAATAATTTGGTCTGAAGGTGACCAAAGATGGTGTTAATTTTGAAGAGTTGAATAAGAATAGTTGGGGCACCAAAATTAAACAAAGTATTGGAATACACATACAGCATTCGTCAGACTTATAAGAAAATTTAAACACTAAAAGTTAAGGGGAAAGTATTAATACAATTTTTAAATTAAAAATAAATATTTAATTTCTGTCGATTTTTACCTTACTCAATACATACAAGCTACTCCATTGGGTAATTAAATTTAAGAGATTACATTGAGCTTGTTGTCTGTTTTAACTTGGGCAAATGTGGGATGGATGATATACTTAAGCAGCTTGAGGCCAATCTTAAAAATTAAATTATCCCGCAATTTTATATATTATAAATGTCAATGATAAATACATTTAATTGTAAAAGAGCTATCATGTTGTTAGAAAAACTAGTCTATATTTTATAATCAGGAACACGATTATAATAGTATGCCTAATAAGCTAATTAACATAAAAACCACGCGCCTCGGTGGCGTAGTTGGCTAACGCGCTTGTCGTGTTGAGCTCGACTGCTGAGGACGGGGAGATTGAGGTTCGAATCTCGGTCGGGTGAACTAGGGGTGGTTTTTCCTAAATGGTTTTCCACTCTTCCTCCACGCAAATGCGGGTTCACTTCCTCTAATACAACCTTCCCAATTCCTAATCCATTAGAGCAATTAGTACTTAAAGCGTATAACCCGAACGGGTAGTAAGACGCGGTGCTAAATATTATTATTATTATTAACATAAAAACCATATGGGTTGAAGCTATTAAGTTTGGAGAGGATAATGTTATGTTACCATAAATAAAAAGCTTTACTATGGTCAAAATAAATAATATTAAATCGAACTAGGGATATGACTTGAAAGGTTAACATGACTGAGAAAGGTCACAAGACTAGTGGCAACTTAATTTCCATAAATCATGTTAATGCTTGAATACGCTTTTATTCCAAATGGTGATATATTATAACTAGTTTGCTAATATAATTCCAGAGCCGTTTTTTGATAGGTCTTACCGCTTAGCCACAAGATACCTCCAAAGAAAGGTCCGCACCGACTTTAAAGTTGCTCCACCATTTTGAATTTTTTTGAGGGTTACATTTTTTTTTAAACATTTTGGAATTTTACCATCGGTTACAGGCTAGAAGCTATAAGTTTGCCAAATTTCAAGATTCTAGATCATCTGGAAGTGGGTAAACAATGTCAGTGAGTGAGTCAGCCATGTGGCTTTATATAGTATAATATAATAATATAATGTAATATTTTCTCGAAGGTTTTAAGGAATTAATTTATGAGTGAACTAGGTATATATTTGAGTTTAATGCACAAGTTTGCATTTGTTTATTGTAATTAGGTAAAACCACAAATTTTTTCCAAGCAAAAGTGAATACTTTGTTAGGATAAGGTTAGAATGGGGAAGTAAAAATTTGAGGACAAACATTAAAAATACATTTGTAATTTCATGCATCAAAAAGGACCAGAACCAAAATGTTTTAATGCAATGTTAATAACAAAATAAAAGTGCATTTAATCACTTGTTAATGTTATTTGAGCAAGAATAATACTTAGCAGCGAGTATTACTACCCGTTTGGGTTATGCGCCTCTGTAATAATTACTCTAATGGGTTAGAAATTGGGAAGGTTGAATATAGAGGAAGTGAACCCGCATTTGCGTGGATGGAGAGTGAAAAACCATTTTGGTAAAACCACCCCCAGTTCACCCGAGCAAGATTTGAACCTTGAACTCTCTGCCCTCGGCAGTCTGGTTCAACACGAAACTAGCGCGTTAGCTAACTACGCCACTGAAGCGGGTAAGTTGAGCAAGAAGTGCCAGATAAGAGGACGTTATGCAAGAAATGGAAGTAAATACAAAATTCATTAATAATTAAAAATAGAATTATACATAATTTTCTAGTTGATATTAATTTTTAAAGAAAATAATAATAATATGGTATCACGTTTTTTTTAAACATTCACAAAATCTAGTAAACCTTTTTAATGAAGTGATTTCCAATTATTTTTTAAAACTTTCAGTTTTATCTATATTGATAATGTGTATCTAGATAATCTATGAGATATCTATGATATTAATACTATTAAACTGTGTATGACCATAGGCAACAAATGGTATGAAACGTGGGTTCAAATTATGGTTGATTGCTTCGATTCTATTTGAAATGATAACATTTTCAGTATTTATGAAAAATCATGACATATTAGCCCAAAGATGATGATACAGTATAGATTTTACTGACATATTTGACCTTATTTGTTTTACCTAATCTTTAGAATAAGTAATTAATTACCTTGATTTTGAACGTACGGATGTAAAAAACCAAACAATTAAATTTACTTTGCAGTGATATTGTACAGTATGTTGAGAGTATTTAATTTTATATTATATTATTATGATATTATAATAATATAATATTAAAGACAATGAATTTTATTTGGCTGATACTTTTCCCCATGCTACTAGATATTTAAATGTATATATTTCTATATTTATTTGAGGTATTTAACGTGCACTTTCTGAACCGACTGATTATATCAGCACACAATATTTTCTTAGAGCGAGAACAAATTGGTCCTGGGAAAAGTATTTTCATACACATTTCAGTCTTCTTTTAGATGCCACAATAGATATGGGGCCAACGGATTTACTTTCGCTCTGAAGGAAGTTATGCTAAGGATTTTTATCACTCAAGAAAAATCTGTTGACTCCAGCTGGGTTTGAACTCACGAACAATGGGTCCTGAAATGAACACTTTATTCAAAGAGACCACCGAGGTTGACTACTAGAAACTATATTAAAACTCTATAAATATAATAAGTAATTAATAATTATTTTTAAAGGCCTAAATTCCGTTCAGTTTTAGTTTGAACTAATATATGTTATTGTTGATATTTAAAACCAATAACATATAATTATGTTACTGTATGTGCTATTTATGTTTACTCTTATATCTCCATGGTGTGAGCCCGAAAATGAACTGTACTGACCAAGCGGCTAAAACCAGCATTCACTATGATAAGCCTAAACAATATTTACTCTTAACGTTTCTAATTTATTTTTGGTACTATGGTTACGAAATAAAAGGTAGTTTTAAAATTAAATGATGGATTATTGGCTATGTTATGGATTGAAAATTAAGTCGATTAAAACACAAACAAATAAAAAAAATGCAAGGGCGTAGAGATAATGAGAACGGGCTAGGGGGTCCAGATATCCCTTGGTATTTTATGGACCCCGTATCTCACTATGGTGGCTCCGTATGTACATACGTATACAAACTTTTATTAGCTAAAGTTATAGTAAAATTTTATAGCGGAATCCTACTAGAAAAAATAGCTTTTTAAACACTTTTAAAATAGGGTCATAGTTCCCTGAGATAATACCCTTAAACTATATTTACAATATAGATTTAATTTGAGAATAGCACTTGAAAATAAATTAACATTAATGATTTTAAATAAATACTATATAAAGTATAATTTATTTAACTAAAATGTGTATTCTATATGGTTGAATGTTTAAAAAAAAACTTCAATTTATAATAACACTTTAGACAGTTGAGAAACATACTCATGAAAACAAAACAATTTATAAAGAGAAAAAAATCATATACGTAGGACTACTATGCAAACTAAGATATAAATTTAAGGCTGGTGACAAAATTTCATTTTATAAAATGTTCTTTAGCCTATATAATATGTATAAATTATATCCAATTATTTAGAATGGTTTATGTTTGGAAATGATCTTAATCAATAAATACCGTATTTAACGATGAGCTGGACGTATTTAAAATATATATCAATATTTATTTTTATACTATCATATTTATTAGAGTTTAAAAAGGATTATAAAAAAATCTACAGGTGTTTAAATTATGTAAATAGCGGCATTTTTTTGTTTCAAGGGCATATTTTGACAAGACCAAATAAATCGAAACTCTTAATTTAATAGTTTATTTCGATTTTAAATATAATTCTGTCTTGCTACTTAAAATACTTGAACAATATAATATTAGTGGACCACCATATACTGTATAGTGAAAAAATTGCCAAGTCACAATATTATTTCAACAATAATATCACCCGCTACTATTGTTTAATAATTCAAGGTATTTATGGCAATGCCTTAAAATGATAAGTAATTCGTATGTGATAAAATAAATGTTTGAACACAAATTATTCTATGTATTCCTTTTTTTTATCTACCTCAACGTTGTTTATATCTAAACAGAAATAATCAAGTTGTCATTCTTGTAGTAAATGAAGAACGTTAAAATATTTATAGTAGATGTTCTAACACTACCAACATGTGTTGATTCATGTAAATACAAATATTTGTCTATATGGGCTTGATTGTGAAATACGCATATTTTATCATTAGATTTGTTAAAAGTTTAAGAGTTTTGAAATAATATATTTTAGAACAGAAAAATTTGCTTAAGGTCCCACTAGTTGGAAATTACTATACCTAAGAGTTACATTTTCAAAATTAATTTAATCTTTAATTTATGATAGAGGATACACTGTTATTTAAGCGATGTGATGTTATACCAAGGGCGGTATACACTGTCACATTTATTTTATAAAAGTTATTTGATAAAATAAATATGACGTAACTTGGACGAACCATCAAAGATCTTTTAAAAAATAATATTTTACAAATATGTAATAAAACATTTACTTTCTAGAGAATGCCTCTAAGACTTTTATTAAAGATATGCTATTATTATTATTACTATTATTATTAGTACCACGTCTTACTACCCGCTCGGGTTATACAAACTTAAGCTTATGTGTAATGGTAGGGTGATTGTGAGATGAAATGGAGGACCTACAGTTTAACGTTGGATCCGAACCACGGAGGAGACCTGGCATTCCACACATTCGCAAGCTGTGATTAATACACGTCTTGTCAGAGGTGAAGGAAGGGTTTGTTCAAAGAATACAAAGAGGTACGAAAGATTAAACTATACATGCAAAGCAGTTAAAAATGTAATCGTACAATATAAAGAAATAAAATCTCTCTTATAGTTAATAGATAAACTTTGTTGACCACATTTCTAAAAGCTTCATGGTTATTTGTAAATAATCTTGACATAATTGAACCCGCTTCGGTGGCCGTGTGGTCTAACGCGCCACTCTTGCAGTAGACTAGACTGCAGAGGACGGGGAGTTTTGAATCTCGGTCGGGTGTACTGAGGGTGGTTTTTACAAAATGGTTTCCCGCTATTCATCCACGCAAATGCGAGTACATTTCCTATAAATATAATCTTCCTAATCTCTAAAACCATTAGCGTAATTAGTACATCATTATATCATTGTAAAAACCCGAACAGGTAGTAAGATACGGTGCTTAAAAAAACATGATTGGCGTTCATTTATGTAATCCAATATATTATTGTAAAAACTTTTAATTAAACATTATATAGTGTAATAATACAGATTTTTTTTTTATCAAAGGTGTTATCAACTATTTTAATAGACCTATATATTTTATGAAATAAATATTTTTCGTTTATAAAATAAATGTGACAGTATAATACCGCCTAAGAGTACCTGAAACAGTCGGGTCTCCATGGTTCGGCGGCAACTCTCCAACCTAGACCAGCACAAAGGAATAGCACTGAGGAAACAAAACAAGTGATTGCAAGAAATGAGAGGATGAGTCTGTCCGTCCCCCTTGCCCCACTTATATAACCCTGCCCCGCCCTCGCAACACGCGGCACGCGGGCCCATGCGGGCTCTCAACTCAACCACCACACACGGAACCAATAGATGCAGGGCGAACTTTTTTTTATTTTAGCGCCGTGTCTTTACTACCCGTTCGGGTTATACGCTTATATACTAATTATCCTAATGGTTTAGGGATGATAAAGGTTGAATTTTAGAGGAAGTGTACCCGCATTTGCGTAGGGTGAAGAGTTGAAAACAATTTCGGGATAAAAAAGCTTCAGTATATCTGAGCAAGATTAGAACCCCAAACTCCCCATCATCAACAGTCTAGTCTATTGCATTAGTGATGCCTTAGACCATGTGACCAATGAAGCGGGTTCCAAGGCAAGCTACGATGGCAGATTCTCAAATTAAGATTTTGAGCAATTACAAATAAAAAGTTTTTAGCCTTGACAACCTTGGAAATACACAATCCACGCTGCTGCCTTTGACTTTGTCAACACTTTACTAAAGATAAATAAAAAAAAGGAAATTAAATTACTAACTTAATTTTTAAAAAAACATTCCTTTGGTAAAGTGCTACCCACCTCGGTGGTCTAACGCACTACTCTCGCAGTAGACTAGATTACCGATAACGGGGATATCGAGGTTCAAATCTCGGTCGAGTTTACTGAGGGTGGTTTTCCACTCTCCATCCACGCATATGCTGGTCCACCTCCTTTAAATATAACCTTCCTAATCGTTAAAATAATTAGCGTAGTTAGTACATCAGAGTATTTTAGTATTTTATAAGAGACTTTTTAAATGAAGAAAAAAGTTACTATCAAATTCCAGGACACCCTTGAGAGATATTCAAAAACTATTTATATTATACTACGTGATGAAAATTAAACTTTATTTTCTTACTGGAGAATTATTTGAACTATCCTTACTAAAAAAGTGTTGATATAAAAACTACAAACATATTGCCCTTAATTAGTGTTTCCTTAAAAAGGGCAAGTAATTTCATTGAGTAAGATACTAAATAATACGGTAAATACGGTAATGAAAGTAAAATTTATTGTCAAAGAGAATAATTAATTATTATACAAGTGGAGCTTACAAAAATATTAGACAAATTACTGATAAAGAAATAAAGACCAATATTTAAAGTCCATAATTGCGTATAACCCGAACGGGTAGTAAGACGCGGTGTTAATAATAATAATAATAATAAAAGTCCATAATTTAAAAAAGTTGAATAAAAGTTGCTTTTTTATCTAAATGATTTTACATTTTACGAAAATTTGGGTACACTTCCTCTCAATTTAACCTTCCTTATCCTTAACACATTAACGTAATTAGTACACATGCGCATGAACCAAACGGGGAACTAAGACGCGGTGCTAGAAAAAATAGGACCCTGAAGTTTCTGATTCGACGTACCCCTATAGTCATAGGTCAAGTTTTGACTGAATGGGTTTTTCTACTGCTCTCTTTGCAGATGTCGACTCACATTTATCCTTCTCCCTCATTTTATATATTTATGGCTTAGCGGGTCTTAATCTAGGACTCCTCCAAATAGTGATGCTTCTTTTGGACTTCGAGAGTAAATGAATGCTCATAAAACCAATGGCACCCACGTGGTTTTTCCAAATTGGGGTCGGATTAGAGTCCCATCTGTCGGGAGTATGGCACGCTCCCCCCCCCCTCCTTGAGAGAGAAAATTTTAGGAATTTAACCTTGTTGTAGCGAATTTTAGATAATTTAAACATAATTCTAAATTAATTATACGAGTTTCAAGAGCCTATTTTTGAAAAAAAAA
>CABFOV010000984.1:107893-135630 GCA_902141375.1 Timema poppense
GGGGGGCATGTAACGTCGAGATTCATCAAAATCTAGAGTTCGATTTTTTTTACGATCACAGTACTTTTTCTACCTGTACGATAGCGAGAAAGTATAAATCGACAAATATCACGTAAGCAAGACGGGGGTGAGAGATTCAAAATTTCCAAAAATGTGCTTACGTAACACTTGAACGTCCTCTAAGGCGCTACCCTCACAATATACTAGATTCCGGAAGACGGGGAGATCGGTGTTCGATCCCAGGTGGGTACACCGATGGTGATTTTTTCCTAAATTGTTAGCCTCTTTTCCTTTACACAAATTTGGCTGCACTTTTTCTAAATTAAACCTTCCTAATCCCTAGTTCATTAGTATAATTAGTAAATAGGCGTATAGCCTGATGCTAAAAATTAAAATCCTTGAATATCTGTCAAGGGTGTCCTGGAATTTAATGACAATCTTTTCTCTTAATTTAAATTGTTAAATGCCACTAAGATCATAACAGATATTCAATAATTGTTTATATCCACCATGTGAATAAAATTAAACTCTATGTTTCTGTTGGATCAATATTTTATTTAGTTCAGCCAAAAAAATATTTTGGCATAAAAAATGCAAAAATACTGCCCCACAACCCCACCTTGTACTAGTCCCTTGAACTAGCTCTGGGGTCAACAAGATCGTTTTATAAAATCCTAAACGCATATAATACAGTCCAATTTTCACAGGAAGAACCTTTTCTGACAGCTAGAAAGACCTACGTTCACGTATTCATACGCCAAGTCATGTTATCTTCAGCTATCACTTTTGATAGATATTATGAATACATATAAACTAGCACCAATAGTTTAGTAAGATATTATCTTCGTTGACCGTAAAAAAGTGTTCGTATTTTCTAAAAGATTATTTTTACTAAATTCTTACTAAACAAACGGCACCATATATAATGTGATTTTATCGTTGACAACATGATTGTGTTAAATTTGGAACTACAAGTTCAGGAATGAAAACATACAATTTAATCTCAGTAGTCTTAAATAGACCCGACACCTTAGCTCAGTCGGTAGCGTGTGTGTCTGCTGAGCTAAGAATTTCCTGGTTCGATTCTTCGGCATGACCTAAAAATTAATCATTAGTGAAATGTTGGTTTACCCTTTCATATTGATAAATTAACGGCAGGGGACTGCCTGTCCTAGTCTTAAGTTAGATTATAAGGCATATGAAGCTACGACAGGCCTAGCCAGCTGGTAGTGGGAAATATATGGCTTGAATATAAAACTGGCCCAGACCATAATAATCTGGAAACAGTAAAAGATGTAAAAAAAAGTGTTAAATTGCTTGAGACATTGTATTAAGCATTTAGCGAATAGATCATTAGCTAGATATTTTATTTTAATACTGACCTATTACAATTAGCAGATCACTTTATTTGTGACATTACATGTTTATGATTAATTAAATAGCTCAGTGGGTTTATTTGTTAATCACAGTTATATCCACATTTAAATATAATTATTTTATTACGCCAATGCTCTAATCACTGAAATCCAGGAACCACCCCGTGCCTAGGACAATTCTTCAATCATATTTTATATTTAGTTGCGCCTATAACCGTAATTAACAAATATAATAGCTTAGCTATTTAATTCATAATGATATACGAATTTTTATAATTATTTTCGTTGTACATTTGGCAGCATGAAGCCTTCCCAAGTCGAAGATGGCTGAGGTATCTAATCGCTTGTTATCTTAATTGATAACACAATTGTAGCCGACGATTTTTGCACGTCCAACACAGACTATGCCTTAAAATATGAGTTGAGAATGACCCTTAGCAAGGGACGATTACTGGATAGATCAGTGGCGAAAGGATTGACAAACAAAGCCAAAGGTCCCAGATTCGATTCCCGTGTCTAGGTGTCATTTTTTAGTGTAAAAGAATATTAAATGTTTGGTTGTCATATAGAAAGTGTTTATATCTCGGAAAATCCACCAGAGCCTCTATCTGAGAGCTGCAAGGATGTTCATCTTGTTTTTCTACTCTCCATATTAGTATTTTTTGCGTGGGAGGACACTTGTATAAAAACAATATGCTTAGACTATTTTCTGAACAAAAAAACAACAACAAAAACAACACTTCCTTCTAATGTTATTGAAGAAGTCGGTTGGGAGAGAACATGTTTCACGTATAGCCCCTTAATATCAAAGATTTATTTTTCTGACGTGTGTTTTAATTTAATTGATATATTGATTTTCTTCTTTAACGCCTACATCTTCTATGCGATTTGAAGGTCAACTTTAAAAAATAAAACCATTTAGAAGGTCACACCAACATGATAGTTTGTATAATATTTGACAGGACTCAAGCAATGAAAATTTGTTGGTACTAGAATTTGTTACCTTTGGGTTCATTGACCACAGGATCACATTTATTACATCGTTAACTCTTCACATGCAATGTCCAGCTGAGAAATAATTGTGAGTCTCCCACAGTGGGATTACGTTTATTTACTACAAGATTAGCTGTTCGTTAAAAGTAAGTGACCACATAGTAAATAATATCGCCTGGAAGTATTTATGGGTTACGTAAACAAGATTTGGTAGACGGTCGACATAACAGGGAATCTCCAAAAGAGGTTATCGTTTGATCAATATAATCTCACATTTCAGTGATAGTGGAAAAATAAAGCAATACATTATGCAAGTTTCTCCTGGAAGTTTTGATTTTATTTGAGGTATTTACCATTAAGTTTTTGAACCGAATGATTATCAGCACAATGCTTATAAACAAATTTAAATCTATAACAGACAAAACATCCAACTTACCACCCGCTAATTAATTCATCACTATGAAAGAGGAAGCGCCAATGTCACCAAGTATACATTTTTTGACTACGCTGGGAATATAACCAGCGATCCTTAGCTAAAAAGGCAGAGGGGCTACTGAATGAGTTAAGGTGTCGGGCTTCACATGAAAACACACAAATGTGGAAAAGTATTGAAATACTACCCAGCCAAATACAAACAAACCATCGTTTTAAAGAGAGAAACCCAAATCGGTGGGCAAGTTAACTAAACTTCAGAGTCATTTAGTCTGGTTTTCCGGTGATGAAAGTATAAAGTTATAATCCCTCCGGGTGTATCGAGGGTGGTTCTTCCTAAATGCTTTGACATTCTCTCCACACCCAAATGCGTGTACATTTGGTATAAATTCTATACTTTCCTCATCTCTACCCCATTATCGTAATCAAATGAGGGTAGCCTGAACATGTGAGTCGCGGTGGAAAACTCATTATTTACTAACCACCCGTCATGTATAGCCAGATTGTAATCATGTGTATTATTAATCACTACTATTCAAGTGGAGATCTAGTTTAATATATGTTCACCTTATTTTGGTTAAACTTTATAGTAATATTACAAATAATTTTAATATAAAGAAAAGGAAAGCTTCATATATGCCCTCTTCTACTGATGGAAGAGGTACCGTATAATAATTGTATTACATTTTCATACTAAAAATGCAGTAAGCACCCCCACTCCCCATTGTACCACCACTACCCCAGACTTTAATGGCTGATAGAGCACCCCCCCCCCCTTTTTTTAGCANCCCCCCCTTTTTTTTAGCACCACCTCTTACTACCCGTCCAGGCTATACGAGTTTTAATTACACTAATGGGGAAGAAATGAGGAATATAGAATTTAGAAGAAATGTACCCTGTGTTTGCATAACTAAGGAGTTAGAAAATATTTAGTAAAACATCACTCCAAATACACCTGATTGGGATTTAAATTCAGATCTTTCCCATCAACAGCAAGATAAAGTAGATTAGAAAATTTGTTAGCTACCGTGAAAGCTAAAACATGTCGGTTAGTGATCCTGCTAATGTATTAGGGATGAGGACGGTAGAATTTAGAGTAAGTGTACCCGCAACTGCGTTGAAGGAGTGTAAAACTGTTTAAGAATACCCACCTCCAGTACACGCGACTGAGATACGAACCCCAAATTCTCTGCCTTCAGAAGTACTCTCTTTTGCGAGAGCGACGCCTTAGACCATTCGACCACCGAGGTGGAAACCAGAATATAGAGCAGAGAAAATAAGTCAGATACATAGGTTACATTTTAAGAAAAAACCTATTATTTGATATTAAAAAGGTATAACGCTAACACATTAAAAGTTCCTTTAAGATCCCTAGCTGGAATGTGCTGAAATGTTTTCTTCGATACAACTTGTGTCCCCTCCCAAGAAAATCTTTTGGTGCGCCACTGTATTATACTATTTCATTGTAAAGATTAATACAGTCTATTAAAAGTGAAATCCGAAGTTCACATATGAATCGGCGTATGTTTATATAAAATAATTTTATGCAACTTTAATACATCTCATACTTTGCTCCTCCTACTTTGTTCCTATTAGACCTATACTAATGAAAGTCTTATTGCCCACCCAAAGGAAGCAAGTTTTCAATAAGGTTATTCCTCTCCAATATATGCTGGGAGTAGTGGTTGAAATTACAGTTCTGGATCACTTTCTTCTATAAGGTTAACATTGATCCACCTCCTTGAATGAAGTGGATCACTTTCTCCCATAAGGTTAACATTAATCCACCTCCTTGAATGAAGTGGATCACTTTCTCCCATAAGGTTAACATTGATCCACCTCCTTGAATGAAGTGGATCACTTTCTTCCATAAGGTTAACATTGATCCACCTCTTCAAATGAGGTGTATCAATTTTTCCCATAAGGTTAACGTTGATCCACCTCCTTGAATGAGGTAGATCAATTTTTCCCATAAGGTTAACGTTGATCCACCTCCTTGAATGAGGTAGATCAATTTTTCCCATAAGGTTAACGTTGATCCACCTCCTTGAATGAGGTAGATCAATTTTTCCCATAAGGTTAACGTTGATCCACCTCCTTGAATGAGGTAGATCAATTTTTCCCATAAGGTTAACGTTGATCCACCTCCTTGAATGAGGTAGATCAATTTTTCCCATAAGGTTAACGTTGATCCACCTCCTTGAATGAGGTAGATCAATTTTTCCCATAAGGTTAACGTTGATCCACCTCCTTGAATGAGGTAGATCAATTTTTCCCATAAGGTTAACGTTGATCCACCTCCTTGAATGAGGTAGATCAATTTTTCCCATAAGGTTAACGTTGATCCACCTCCTTGAATGAGGTAGATCAATTTTTCCCATAAGGTTAACGTTGATCCACCTCCTTGAATGAGGTAGATCAATTTTTCCCATAAGGTTAACGTTGATCCACCTCCTTGAATGAGGTAGATCAATTTTTCCCATAAGGTTAACGTTGATCCACCTCCTTGAATGAGGTAGATCAATTTTTCCCATAAGGTTAACGTTGATCCACCTCCTTGAATGAGGTAGATCAATTTTTCCCATAAGGTTAACGTTGATCCACCTCCTTGAATGAGGTAGATCAATTTTTCCCATAAGGTTAACGTTGATCCACCTCCTTGAATGAGGTAGATCAATTTTTCCCATAAGGTTAACGTTGATCCACCTCCTTGAATGAGGTAGATCAATTTTTCCCATAAGAATAGCGTTGATCCTCCACATTCTACAGCTATAACTTACTGGAACCATGATTATTTCTTCAATGGCCGATGATGACTGTTGAAGTGTAGATCCACCAAGGCTGCAATCAAATCACCGTCATCAACTTTGTGAAGTAAATTTAAATTTCTTCTCAAGCTATGTGGTTTTTTTTTTAAATGTTTCCTTAGATGTTTCATTTATTAATATTATTCTATTAATTTCTTTATATTTATTTGCTTGTTTTCTTGAAAAAGTAAGTAGTCATCCTTGGAAAATAACATTTATCATCCCTTTGATAAAACTATTCAATTTAAATCTGTTAGTTTTTAACATTAGAACAATTATATCACTTTCTGGATAAACTTTACAATTTTATTGAAGATTGGTTTTGCACCTAGTATATTGCCAATGTGCTGAGCACACCCACTATATGTCTAGAAGTGACATCATGTTACCACCATGGTCAAATGACATTGCCAATACATCCCTACATAATTATCTTACACAATCAAAGGATACGATTTAAACATTAGTTGGTACTATTGAATAAAATGTTTATATTTATTCCTGACCTGTTTGGATATAATTAAGAATAACATGTTTATTTAATGCTACATTATACATGCATATAGAACTTAAAACTTTATATGCCTACATTTATTTTTGTGGTTTGAAAATTAAATAATTTGATTAATTTCATGCATTTTTTAGGGGCCATGATTTTAAAATATTAAATCGCGATCAAGTTTGTTATTCAGTTTGTTTCATCTCATTCAAGTCACTTAGGTTGTATTTTAGTTATTGAACGACTACCCAGTGCTGTCTTTTGAGACCTCACTACTGCTTTTATATACAAAAGTAAGATATAATTTGTGTTTCGCTCCTGACTTAATTAATTTAGCATCAAGTAGATCATAAACATTTTAGTTCATTATTAACTTCATAGCACCTACATCTTTCTGACTGATATATTTTTAAATTGTGTAAAAATATATTCAAGTAGACCTAGAGGGAATTGTCCGCTGAGATGGTGGAATTATTAACACTTTTTCCTGCTATTTTTTTTTATGGAAAATTAAATATATTTTACTAGCTATATACATCACAACTAAAGCAAATTTTCAATGATAACAAAATTAATATTATAGAAAAAATATATAAGTAAATTTAAAAATGAAATGAATCTCACCAAATTCACTACAAAACATATGGCCATAATTGCGTGTGCAATGGTGATTATTGGGTGTCTTTAGTTCGAGCTTGGCAAAAATAAGTTTTCTGGCCAATATTTTAATGAACCAATAAAAATGTTGACCTCGATGATCTTGGAGTAAAGTGCTCAACTCAGGACCTGATGCTCGTGGGTTCAAACCCAGTCAGGGTCAACTGATGTTTCTTAAGCGAAATAAATGTCAGGGATCTACACCCGCAGGCCCCCTCCCCCAAACATATGTAAGCCATGTTTCCGCTTTAGAGGTATTAGGTTTAGAAGTTTTAGTGTGTACACCCAAAACAAGAAACCATAAACACAAAAAGATCAATTTTAATTTATTTATATGATAAATATTATAGGACATTTTATGATCAATCAATATATTTTATATCTGAACATTTCTCATGCGTTTATAAAATTGGGCCCCTTTTTAGCCATAGCTTAATTTGTTCGACTAGTAAATTAAAATTATTGGGAATGAATTTTATATTTAAAAAAATTGTTTACCTGCATCGATGGTCGCATGGTCTAAGGCATCACTATCGTGTTATACTAAACTGTCAAGGACAGGGTGATCGGCGTTTGATTCACGTTCTGGTGAACTGGGATTGATTTTCCTAAATAGTCTTTCACTCTCACTCCAAGGAAATGCAGGTACACGTTCTATCTGGTCGAATTATATCAAAAGGAAAATCTGGTCGACCCGCTCTAACCGATAAAACCCTTTTTGATTTAGCCTTATTATTTCATTCTCGCAAATGTGGGGCATACTCAACCACGGGAAGGAAGAATTTGATTGGATGATCGTTCTCACATACACTAGTGGTGATATCGAGGTTCAAATCCATGTGGGCATGTCGTCTAAATGTCAGGATCATTTAATTATGATGGGGAAGGTTGGAATCGAATCCTTCCTGGGTAAACTGTTGCTACTTATCCCTCCAGGTAAAATGCTGGAATATTTTCTTAATCATCTCTACCACATTATTTTAATATATGTATATATAGATGCTTAGCCAGAATGGATGCGTGTAGCTCATTTAGTAATGGTGGGGGAGGTTGGGGGTTCGAATCTCCGCTGAGCTGTATCGTCACTAGTTCTCACTAAATGGTTTCTCTCTACCTTACTCCTCCCTACTACCTTATCTTCGCCAATAATAATAATAATAATAATAATATTTAGCAGCGCGTCTTACTACCCGTTCGGGTTATACGCTTTAAGTACTAATTACTCTAATGGATTAGGAATTGGGAAGGTTGAATTAGAGGAAGTGAACCCGCATTTGCGTGGAGGGAGAGTGGAAAACCATTTAGGAAAAACCGCCCCCAGTTCACCCGACCGAGATTCGAACCTCGATCTCCCCGTCCTCAGCAGTCGAGCTCAACACGACTAGCGCGTTAGCCAACTACGCCACCAAGACGGGTTATCTTCGCCAACAGTGGTCCATATTGGTATGGTGGATATATACACCCCCATATGTCGACGGGAGGTACCAAACAACCAATTTTAGTAGACAATTGTGAGGGAATAGAGCATCCTAACTGAGGATTATAAATCACTTTGAGGCTTCTATCTCGAGATAGAGGCCCTTGATTGTGCATAATAAGATTGTGTCAATGCTCTCTATATAGTTGCAACATCCCCCTAATGTGCGATAACATCACCGGGGGAAACCCATCGCCGCATAAAATATCAAAATGAACTAACAAGTACAACGGAATAAAATTCCATTGGGATGGAAATACACTTTTACGATATTGAAGGAGGGACAGAAGACACCAGGTCGTTAACCCCATATCGTAATGGAAATACGATCTATTCCTGTCTCGACTTGTCTTGTCGAGGACCCGCCCGCTAGATGAGAAGGATAAAGGTGGGAAAAAGTGACCCAACTCCACAGTGAGGAGGATCAATGTTAAAACCCCCAAAAATATTCCCCGATCCACCACTGATCAAAGCTATTCTTATGTGAGAATGCCACATCACGTTGACACCAAACAAGATATATAATATTTTAATATATAAGAAAGGCAACTCAATAATCCACAATTGTGATGATGTTTGACCTTTTATAAAGTGTGACTAGTTACTTAAACCAGGTGATTTGGTGGTCTAGGGGTAAGGTGTCAGACTTCTATGCTGGCGGCCGGGGTTCGATCCTCGGTCCCGGCAAAGATTTATCTGATTACCAAACCCTTCCTTCACCTCTGACAAGACATCTTGTGAATGTGGGGAATGCCAGGCCTCCACCGTGGTTCGGATTCCACGTTAAACTGTAGGTCTTCCATATCATCTCACAATCACCCTACCATTTCACATTAGCGTAAGTGCGTATAACCCAAACGGTTAGTAAGATGCGGTGCTAATAATAATAATAATAATAATAATAATACTTAAACCATAAGGCATCTCTTTCCAAAAAGTTTTTAAACGTACAGTAAATCCTCAACTTTCGCATTTAATTCGTTTCAAAGGTTTCTGAGCAAGTTGATAAACTGTGTAACTCAAACAAATAAAATGTATTTTGGATATACATGTTCATTTCAAAGGACAATTAAAACTACACAAGTTCTGATAATTAATATATAAGACTTGGGTGGATGCGGTTAGAGTTAATGGTTGGATCTAACAATATAAATCCAACTTTAATTCATTATTATATAACTCTTCTTACTTTATTTCATATTTTAGAATGTTTTCTAACATGTTAAACAAGTTCTGCTTATGAGAATAAAACTTTTAGAAAATCGATTGCGCCCAAGGTATAAGCAAATAAAATGGCGATGGTACTACAGCTGTGTGTCAACTTGCTTGGAACGCCAGATATTATTATGTTTAAAGTGGTGCTTGATATATGGCGTTGATTGCCTTAAGTCGCAGTACAGCAACCGAGTATACACGTCAACGTAACTCGAATCCGTGTAAATCAAGGATCTACTATATATATATATATATCAAATTTTTAAATCCAAAAGCTGTAATATTTTCTATTTCAAATCAAAAATGGACAAGGGTTCACAAAACAAAAAACATAATAAAGAGTGTCAATATTTTTTCAATCAAGGAATTAAAAAATTGGAAAGAAGTAAGATTAAAATAATAGAAGTAAATAGCTAGTGGAAGGAAATGTTTTTAAAACCACCCCCTGCTCTGGACACAAAGTGACGTGCAGCAGTGGAAGAAATAGTTTTATTGTGGTCAGTGGCTAAGTCAAAGTTTTGTTTAAACTTTCCTAACTAGACTGGTCACAGAACCTCGTAATTTCAAAAGTAATTGCGAAATGTCGCACATGCGCAGTATAGAGTTCCCAGAAAATTATGTGTAAAATATAGTTTGTGATAGCGCTTGAACTTGTGTTTTCTATTTTTAAATGATGAAATGTGACTGTATTCCCATTGTATATATTGACTTTATAATATATATATATAAAAGCCCTTCATTTTCAACTTTTACTTGGGGTATCGCTGGATAATAGCAGAAATCATCCAATATACTTTTAATGGTGATACTTAAAGCACATAATCTACTCCAAAGTCAACACAGTTAAATCCCAATAAGTAATATTACTGAGTAAATGAATTTATAAGAAATATTGATAGTGAAATTAATATACTCTTACAATCTCTACATACTATGTATATAATTATATATACATATATAAATATATATACATATAGATAAATATGACCCTAATTACCTATATGTACCGACGGGCTTATAAAACCCAATAATAATAATAACATATAATATGTATATAGACCACATATGTATATATATATATATTAAAATTTATTTGTGTGTATAATTAAATATATATATATATATATATACTGTGCATCACATCACGTATTACTACTCATATGGATTTCTGTATATTTATAATAATGCAGTAGGAATGAGGATACTATAGTTTATAGGAAATGTATCAACAATTTCACGAAGAGAGAGTGGAAAAAATTTCATGGTAAACCACTGTTAGTACACCAAACAGGGATTTGCATCCCGACCTCCTCATTACTGGACTAAGACTATATGAGCTTGACATTTAGACAGCGTGTCTACCAGCGCACACATATTCTGGAACAAACTGAAAAATAAAAAGTTTTTTTTTTACACCACGCGTGACTACCCGTTCAGGTTGTTCGATTATGTACTAATTACGCTAATGTATTTAGGGGTTGTTAAGGCTATTTTTATATGAAGTGCCCCCACATTTGCTTGAAGGGAAATTGGAAAAGCATTTTAGAAAACCACCCTTTGTACACCCGACCAAGATTTGAACCTTGATCTCCGTGTCATTGGTGGTATAGTCTACTGCGAGAATAGTGCCTTAGACCATGTGGCTACCAAAAAATGGGTAAAAAAGTTAGTCAAAATACTTTAGATATACTACCTGCTTCTATAGTCGAATGGTCCATAAGGAGTCATTCTTGCGACCGACTGGACTGCCAGTGGTAGAGTATGGAGAGATCAGGGTTTGAATCCTGGTCGGATATACTGAGTTTTTTTTATAATAGATAGTTTTAAACTCTCCTTCCACGCAAACACTGGTAAACTTCCTCTGAATTCAACCTTACTCATCCATAACCCATTAGGATAGTTAATACATAATGCGTATAACCGGAACGGGTAGTAAGACGCAGTGTAAAAATTGTAATAGTTTATATTTAAAAAAAATTTCAAGTCAAGTTTCGTTTGAAACTTTGACAGCGGCTTGTTGTCAAAGTCTCACTAGGAGTAATATATTTGATGAAAACATTAGTAAACTAACAACAGTAATTTTTTTGTATAACCAGTTTATATTTTATTTAAAATATATACATGATTGAGAATTCTACATCGCATTAGGTGTGGTTGACTAGCTCTTATTTAAAACCCACATTTGTCTGGAAGAAGTCGACTTACGATCCTCAAGAATGATGGCTGACTTTTGATATTGTCTTTTCATAAATGTTGATTGCCCTTATTATTGATTTTCTGGGACTTAGCATATATAAAGTATATTCGTACATTCCGATAACAGTATAATCCAATACTATACCTAGTTATTGTCAACTTGATATAAAGAAATCCTGATAAAATTAAGTCCCACTTATATCAGAAGAGGCAGAAAATTCAGGTAAAACATTAGCACTTTCTCCTCTTCCAGCAAAGATGAAATGTATAATTTTATTAATAAAAATTCAAATAAATAATATAAAGAAAGATGTATCTGTATAATTCAACAGCATGCCTATTAGTTGGCTTAAGCAAAGGTCTAGACTTCGATTCCCACGTCCAAGTGACCGTTACCAATATATTTTTAACACATGCTTACATATATTATTCAATTTAGTGGAAGAAAGCAAACGCTTGTACAATTAATTTTACAGAACTAGCGAAACTTGAAAGATCTAAATAATTTTCAGGTTACGCTTACTCGGCAGCATAAATCCAAACCCCAGAGTTGCCGATGGGCGGTGGCTGTGATATCAAAGACAGCCGATGATTTCTAGACATCCATCACAGACTCTGCCTTAAAATATCAGTGAAGAATGAGCCTAAGCAGGGGATTAAGCCTGTACATCTCAGTGTTAGGGCATTTACGTGCTAATCTTAGGGTCCCGGTATCGATTCCCATGTACAGGTGACAATTTTCAAACTTACGAATTGCATTTAGTGCCATTAGTAACTATAAGCAACATACATTTTCTAAACCAACGGAACGAGACGATAAGATTAATTTTTTAGTGAAACTTTAACTGTATTGGCCTTGAATGATGATGATAGTAATAATAATAATAATATTGCACGTTTGGGCTACATAATTTATAACACAGTAGTGGAAAGCTTATCCAGTGCTAATGTACCATTTCAGGGGGACGCTCGAGTGTACTAATTGTAGATACTTTCCTTGGAGGATCTTTCCATGACCCAATGAGATTATGGTGATGGTGATGGTGAGTATGAGGGTGTGGAACCAGTGGAAACACTTTAACTTAAATTAAGCCTAACTAACTGAACCCTGGTGACTGTTGGAGTAATTCCCCTATCGGAAAAAATGCCCCAGGTATCAACCAGGAATGGAACCCGGGACACCTAGGCTCGTAGCCAGGCGCGCTGACCACCATACCACGGAACCGGTGCCTTGAATAATGATGATAAGCCACATCATGTAAAATGAACATCCAATGCACCCAGAAGGTATCTTACTCCGGCCTCCTGACACACAGCACCTTGTGGCTGACCCTGGTGGTTAAAAGAGTGATACATTCTGCCACCCCTTAAATAATATTTTGAGTTGGATTGCTTTGGCCTCCACCTACAATATCATCTGATCCCACAGTAAATGTTGTAAAGGACGGAAACACGGTAAAATATACTATTTTAGTTTGAAAGACCAATATGAGGGTAAAAAAACACTTTTAAGACCAGTGTATCAGATTAAAGGGGCTCAAATTGGTACTATTCCTCCCCCTAAAAATACTCCTACGAGTGTTTATTATATTTCTGATTAGTGGTGTGATATAATATGGTTGTGCAAATAATATCTGGTGTGCCTTGGTAATATTTAAAAAAAATTGACTGCTACCTGCATTTTACATAATTAAAAAAAAAACCTTCTTTGGTGGCCACATGGTATAAGGAGTTGCTCTCGCAATATACTGGATGCCGATTACAGGAAAATAAGAGCTCGAATCGTAGTCGATTGGGTGTACTGAGGGTGGTTTTACTAAATGGTTTTCCCCAATCCCTCCACGCAAATGTGGGTAAACTTCCTCTAAATTCAACCTTCCTCATTGCTAACTAATTAGCGTGACTAGTACATATGTGTACAACCCGAAAGGGTAGTAAGAAGAGGTTCTAAAGAAAAAAAATTAGAACACAATACTCTTGTGTAGACTAGAATACCAATGACGGGGAGATCGAGGTTCGAACCTCATTCAGATGAACTGAGGGGTGTTTTCCAAAATGGTTTTCCACTCTTCCTACACGCAAATTTGGGTACAATTCCTCTGATATATAACCTTTCTAATCTCTAAAAAACATTAGCGTAAATAGCACATAACCCGAACGGATAGTAAGACGCACGCGATTAAAAAGTCTTCTTTAGGGTTTTTCAAAATTAAATACACTTAAATTAATGTATTTATATATTATGTGTTTTGAGATTGGAACGTGTTTATTTTAAGTGAAAGCAATATACATTCAAATGTGGCTTGGTTCACGATGAATTATTCATTACAAACGTGTCAGTATGCCTAAGATCTTACTAACTTGATGACTTTTTATTACATTAAATAAATGAATTACTCGATTAGGATGTGGTCCACTCCCATCAAGTAATAAGACTCAAATACTCCACCTATTTATTCCCTTTTATCTTTTACTAAGAAACATGTCTCTCCTTATAAAACCAAAGCGTTCAAAAATTGAGATGTGGTCTTTCCATACTGGTGTGAGCGGCGCGGAGAAGATGTCATCCCACCTTCTGGTTTTGTTACCAGGATGGTTGCTTAAGGTGGTCGTCGTGACCAAACTCCTGAGTTCAGGTTGGAGTCAAAGTTTATAGGAGAACATGAGCTGCATTTCAATGGAAGATCCCATTTCCAACAGCGATTTTAGCAGCGGGTTGCCGCATTGCCAATACCCCCTAAGGTTTTCTTCTAATATTTCAGCAGTAAAATGGAATTTGAGGTAGAAGTACTTCACGTACATTATTATATAAGATCATTTATTTTAAAAATATGGTTTTATTGGTACTGGGTTCCAGGCCCACCACGAGTGGGGACTATTTTTCCTGGACCCAAGATCCAACATAAAAAAAATTAAAAACCAATTGTAGTAGATGGAATAAAAAAACACAATGAAACGCAATAAAATACCTATCCAAACTAAGGAATAGTGCATACCTAGCCCACCAGTTGTGAATTCCTTTAAAGGAACTTACTAGCATTGGTCACAAATAAATCATTGGTTCAATCCAGTCTTGTCTTTCGTTTCGAAGTTTTCGGAAGTTGCTAGGAGTCTATTATTTATGTAAGAGTTTAGCATGAACGGATAGTAAGAAGCGGCGATTAAAAAAATTATAGACCTATATATTTATATATTTGTACTTATATTAAATTTAGTACGGGAATTTAAATTTAAGTATTTTATAATGTTCTAACATTTCACTGTTCAGTTACGGATTAATTTGCGCGTACATTGCTTTTGTTGTGTAAAAGTGACCAAATATTAAAATAAAAGTTACGGAACTCCGCACGGACTTTCTCGCTCTATTGTTTAAAAATGGAGATATTTACCCAAAACTCGTAATATATGTGAAACAAAATAATACACACTAGCAAACCCAAGCATAAATTGCACTATACTTACGTTAAACATTTTTGAGTCCCGGTTTTAAGTTTTATAATTTTATTTTTAATGAATTAATGTCCTCATTTGGATGTTTGGGCCGATAAAAAAGATCAACATTGGGTCCAAAAGGGTCAACACTTCGTATTAAAATGTCAATCTATGGTTAAAAATTTTGACATTTTATTAGGTGTTGCATAACTTCAGGTCATCGCATTGATATTAAATTCTTCATTTATAAATTTTAACCAATAAAAAATGTAAATATTTATTATTGAGTCTAAAATGGAGATAGATCATTGTTGTACAAGCATTTTTCTAAGAGGTTTAATGAAAAATAACATAAACTTTTTGATATACTTACTTATATTTAATTACTCTATGGCATTGGAGAATTATTGCGTTAAAACTTAAGTAGTATCCCTTGACAACTAAAGCACACAAAATTGTATTAATATTTTTGCCAATATCTCATAAACTGTTGGTTTTATAGAAATATATTTCATATAAAAGTTTTTTATTTTTGTAATAGTACTACAATTTTGCAATGATAAGTTATTTAGTATCTCAAATAGTTGCAGATATACGGAAATTTCAGCTTCTGTAAGGTACCATAAAATTCATTTTCATGGGAAAATGGAATTATCCAGTTTATTTATAATCTTAATCAACTCCTAGATACGAATTTTAATAAAAATCGTTAGAGCCAATTTTGAGAAAATCGATTTTTTTTCTTTTAACCCTCTATTAAATTACACTTTGTTTTAAGTCTAAACAGACACACAGACAGACAGCATTGCAAAGACCACTTTTTATGGTTCGGGGGGTCATGAGACGTTGATATCCATCAACATTTCAGATTCGATTTATTTTACGGTCGCAATACTTTACCATTTGTATTAGAAAAGTTAAAAAATATAAATATTTGCGTATAGCTTGAAAGTTATTTGTTTTAGAAAAATATGTTTCAAATTTTTTGTGTGTTATAAATAGATCTACATATTTGTAATGATAAGTAATTTCATATCTCAAATATTTTAGGAGATATGATAAAAAAAAAGTAAATTTATTCTTCAGGCCGGAGCCCTATAAATCATTTTGCCGAAATATTGAGAGTAGCCATTTTGTTTGTAATATTTATAAATGTTTAGAAATGAAGTTAATCAAAATCGTTTGAGCTGATTTGGAGAAAATTGACTTTTTCTATTTTTGCCCTTCAGTAAAATACCCTTTATTTTAGGGTTAGACATCCAATTCCTTCGCGGCAACCCTATGAAAACGCTAGATACCAAGTTTTAGCCCAATCGGTAAAATAGTTTAGGCTCTAGTTGGAGATACAGACAGACGGAAATTAAAAAAACACTTTTTTGGATTAGGTGGGTCATGAAACGTCGAGATTCATCAAAATCTCGAGATCGATTTTTTTGACTATCACAATACTTTATCTACCTGTAAGATAGCGAGAAAGTAAAAAAGCCTACGAACCTAAGTTGAGTACTGGTGGCATAATCGAGAGGGGTTGGTACGTTCTCCTCCTGAAAATAATTTGTGGACCCCCTTTCTGCAGGAATAAAGTCGACCTTAGTTTTGGAATAAGCCGACACTTTCACCTGGAATAAGTTGGCTCTATTTTTTGGAATGAACTCAAGCTTTCTATTGGACTAAGCTCACTCTCTCTTGGAATAAACTCGCCCTCTCCTCTGGAGTAAATTTGCCCTATCTATAGGAATAAACTCGCCTTCTCTCTTGGAATAAATTTGCTCTCTCACCTGGGATAAATTTGCCCTCTCTATTGGAATAAGCTTGCTCTTTCTCTTGGAATAAACTCGACCTCTATCTTGGAATAAACTTGCCCTATCTTCTGGAATAAATTCTCCCTTTATCTTGGAATAAGCCCGCCCTCACTATTGGAATAAACTTGCCTTCTCCCCTACAATAATCTCACCTTTTGTATTGGAATAAACCCTCCTTCTCTACCGGAATAAACTCTCCTCCTTTCCTCGAATAAACTCACCCCTTTGTATTTTTATTTCATTCCCCTCTGAAATTCTCGAATTTTAAGCTTAAAAATGGTATTGTATCAAATAACAAATAGCTTTTAGAACTATCCAACTTTCAAATATTGCCCGGCAGAAGACCACTTCCAAAAGCTCATATAGTAGGCATGTAGTGTTCCAAAATATTCCAGTCAAATGTCATACAATCAAATTACAAAAAATTCTATAGAAATATAGTTTTCAATTTTTTTTTTTAGGGAGTGGACCACTCAAAATAGCTTCTATAGCTAGCTATATTTCAAAAAATTCAGGGGGAGGACCACTCCAAAGAGCTTATAGAGAAGTATAATTTAAAAGAACATTCACACGATGGCCACCCAAAATATCTTATAGTAGTATTTAATATTCAAACATTTACCAAAGGAGGGCTCCAAGCTCCCCTTTAACGTAGGGGTCAAGGCCCCCTATGCTTAACTAATTGACTCCTCTAGAAAAATAAGGTTTCACCACCCCTGGTACCGGGCCTGATTTGAAACCTGGCGGTCCTGCCCCGGGTTCATCCTCTATGTTCAACAAGACTAGAAACAGGACAGTTCTATACGTTATTCCACAAAATTAGGAAATACGAAGGCTGGTCTCTTAATCTAGTGGTCAACATTCCTGGCAACTTATATAAAAGTCCCGGCTACAATTCCTGGTGGTATTATAGGTATTTTTCTTGCAGGGGAAATGTTTCTATGGTCACCATGGTCTGGCTAATTAGTCTTAAGTTATGTTTAGGACGTCCACTGGCACCACATAATCATAATCAATATCATCTTATTAGGCTGTATAAACTGCACCTACATGGAGGACTCACCTTAGAAGACGGTTACATATCCGCCACTGCCAGTACAGTAGCCCCATGGCTTCTTTGGTGCTGACTGACAGCTCACAGCTGACAGCTAAAAGCTTTGAAAAGTTACCAGACCAAATTATGTATCCCTACGCCGAACCATATGATCTGCAAAAACATGTGTTTAGCAGCTGTTACTTCTGACAGTCAAAATTTAGGTATATACCTAAATGTTGACTGTCAGAAGTCAGCTGTGAGCTGTCAGTCAGCACCAAAGAAGCCATGGGGGTACTGTAGAAACCCTAGTGGCATAGGCTAAGGACAAATTATATTTTAGCACGTCAGTTGAATCATTTAACGAAATAAGGACAGATAATATTTTTCAAGTATTTTTAAAAGCAACTAGAGTGAAGTATGTAAGAGATGACATTATATTGAATCCCGGAATGCCGGTAGCATCTATTTCACACTAATAAACATCTCCACATCCATGTCAGTGACCGAATGATCTAAGGCGTCACTCTCGTTTTAGACTGGCCTGCTGAAGACGGAGGATATCAAGGTTTGACTCTTGGTCGGGTGTACTAAGGGTTGTTTTCCAAAATGATTTTCCACTCTCCATCCACGCAAATATGGGTACACTTTCTATGAAGATAACTTTCCTCATCTCTAAAAACCAATAGCGTAATTAGTACATAAGCGTAAAACTCGAACGAGTAGTAAGACGCGGTGCTAAATAATAATATTAATAATAATAGCAAAAATGATAATGATAATAATAATAAAAACATCTCAACTTCCAAAGAATTGTTGGTATGGTATTTCTAAAATTTTTATATAATCATGAAGTGTCTATCCTAGCGCAACAAGTGTCTCTCTCTTTAAAAAAAAGTCACGCATTATTTGTGTCACTCGTGGAAACACGACAATTTAAAACAATGTATCGTCAAGAAGCGCTGCTAACAGTTGGACCTATAGACTTGCTCGTGGAAATGGGATCCAGTTAGAGGAATACCCATTTTGGAGGTCGAATGCATATCACAGAAACAGGCTCTGCTTACCCTGGCAACACTACACGCCAGCCGCACCACGTCTTATTATCCGTCTGGTCTACATACTTGTGTACTAAATTTCGCTGATATATTAGGGATAAAGAAGGTTGAATTTAAAGGAAATGTCACTACATTTGCCTGATGAGGGGATATAGATAACTGAAGAAATGTACAAATATAGATTTCTTTGGTAAATATGTTTAGTTTAATTTTCTAAATAGAGAAATCTAAATAGGTTCTCGGCTATTAGTCATGGAAATAGTGGCTTTCATACAGAACTTTGTTTTTATAATTTGAAAAGTTTCTGTTCAAATTCCACTACGCCCATGACAACTGTTTAACAGCTTTTGATTATTATTATTATTATTATTTTTATGAGTATAAAATATAACTAAATGTATCTATTGAAGAAATATTTAATTTATTTAGATTAAATAGTATTGTGTTAAAAAAACTGAAAAAATACTGACCTTAGCTCACGTTCCTTTGGTCGTGCTCCAATTCACGATCGTATCCGATGTTGGCCGAGACCGAGCCACCAACAAACAGATCTGCAGTCGAGTTCGTTTATCACTTGACCACTGGACTTGGAACCTCATTCGCATGTTCTTGATTTCTGGAAACATTCTCAGCTGGCCTTCTCATCATGTTTTATTTTTTGTCACAGTCCCTTATTACCCGTTCGGGTTATACAATCATGTGTGTTAATAACGTTAGTGGGATAGGGACGAGGAAGGTTGAATTTAGAGGAAATATACCCGCATTTGCATGGAGAGAGTAGACAATCATTTAATAAAAACACATTCTCAGGACACCCGATTAGAATTTTAACCCCGATCACCCCACCATCAGTGATTTAGTCTATTGCGAGAGTTACGCCTTATACTATTTGATCAACAAAGGTTTGCATAGTGTGTTAAAATCTAATATAAGCTAGAGATCACTCAACTTACTATTTTTTTAAAAGTTGATTCTCTTTCTATTTTTCATGCAAGTATAAAACATACACGTATTACATAAACACTTGCACAAAGGCTTATCTCAGCAGTTATAGACACGCAGGTCACTTCAAACACAAAAACTGTGAGTCAGTTTCATTGTCAGCCATAGTATGTCTCAAGTGCAGCACTATTATAAATACAAGACGACACCTTGCTAGACCAGAATGGATTGGGCTGGTTTCATTTTCAAAAATGCGCCATTCCAGTCTGGTCAAGGTAGGTTTCGTCTTGTATTTAGTATATCGCCGCACTTGAGGCGTACGATGTCTAACTATGAAACTGCGCCATTCTATTCTGGTCTAGATAGGTGTCGTCTTTTATTTAGTCTAGCACCGCATTTGAGGCATACTAAGTCTGCCTATAAACTGGCCCTATGAGTAGAATCCTGCGTGTATTGTAAATGTAATGTATTCATTAATACCACAACTTCATTGATTGAATCCACATGTATACATACATAAATACATAATACTGAATTACGGCTTACGGGGTAGGAAAAAACTGTGAATACAAGCAAAAAAAACTGCTTTGTATTTAATCCATCCTCACTAACCTTCTCCATACTTATCTAACATTGCATACTCCCTTTGTTTCAACAACATCCATACACCGAGTCATACATGCTCTTTTATTCTTAAAATCGTAATGTTTCTCCCTCACACACATTCGTCTAGCACATTTAGCTACGTCTTACATGGCCCACCCCTTTAATTAGATCAACACACTATCCCATTATATAATATGATTCATCACTAGATCCACACTCATCCTCTCAACATGCTCAAACCAACCTAAGACGTTTCTTTCACATTGAACTATTGGATTCCCTCTAATACCACACTCCTTCAGCACCCATTAATTTATTACTTTGTCCATATGAGTTTTTCCACATACATATCTTAGATATCTCATTCCCATCACATTCGCCTTGCTCTTGTGTTTCTCCTGACAAACCCATGCTTCATATCTATAAAAAATGTTGGAGTTAGCACACTTTTATACTGTCAGCTTTTAATATTTTGGTGATACTTAATTCTTTGCAATAGTACACATACATCCAACTACCCTCCGAAATGCTTTCACCCGTCTGTTGATTTCACCATCTATCTTTCAATTTTAACAGAACATTCTGCCCAGATGCACAAAATCATTACCTGGTTCTAACCACTATCTATTTATACTAAGATTACAATCATTTGCTGATCGTCCTTATAAAAATTATCACCTTAGGGCAAATGGCAGCACTTCTACATTCATATTGTCCATTTCACACCAACCACGTCCTCATAAGCATCCCTCATACACTCATCCATGGAAAGATTAAAAAACAACAACATTGGGACATAACAAAACCTTGTCTAACACCCCGTTCAATGTCAAACCATTCTCTCAAATCTTGATCCAACCTAACTAACGCTTTACTTCCATCATACACCACCATAATCGCATTTACTAACCATGCATCCATACATTACTTTCTCAGAACATTCTATAACATAATCCTAATCACCCGATAGTACGCTTTTTCCAGATCAACAAATACACAATTTTCTTTCTTCTCTACTGCCCTGCATTGCTCACTCACTTTTTGCAATGCAAATATCTGATCCATACACCTCTACATGGCATGAGACCACATTGCACACCCCAAATCTTATCCACAGTTTTTTTTACGCACCCTCTGAATTAAGACTCTTCCAAAAAACTTTTCCTGGAATACTCTACAAACTACTTGCCCCATAATTCTTACATCCACTCTTATTGCCTTTGCCTGACTACAAAGAAACAATGACAACATTCTTGCAGGCATTAGGAACATTCGCTATCCTAGCACACATATTGAACAACTCACACAATCTGGCAAGTAATACCGCGCCCCCACACTTAACCATTTCAATTGTGATCCCATATACTCCCATATATTTGGCATTCTTTAACATTTTCATAGCTTTTAACACCTCAGCCTCGATTTCTTTAATTAATAATAACATTTCTCCTATTTTATACTAATTTATTTACGTTTTCACCATACAATTGCTCATAATACTTCTTCCATCTCTCTTATGCCATTTTCATCCCAGATAATCTCACCATATAATCCTAATAATTGCCTTAGTCGATATAAATATTATGTTGTATGGTACTAATTTCAAAAAAAGTCCCCATTATTCATTCGTCCTAATTGGAACATTTATAAAAGATATAAAATATGATTTGAAATGCCATACTTTTTGTGCATTTTTAAACAAAATAAATAATTAAATGATACAAAAAAAGTCATGATCTTCATAAATTGTGTTGGGACATATTGAGCTAATATATGAATCATAATCATATTACATATTTAATAGCAAGATCATAAAAAAATATGTTTAAAGTATTTTTAATAAGATATGGATGTAGGCCCCGATGATTTTAATTATTTAAATGGGATATTTTAAGCCTGTGTCATTCTACTTTTATAGCCATTTTGAATTCATACTTTTCCTTACTGATACAGGGTCGTACGCAAGAACAAGAATAAGTAAAAGTGAAGGTAGAGGGAGAAGTGAGTAGCGTTGATTTGCTTGCTATTGGAGCGTCTCTACGAGCGTACCCTATTAGATTGCAAATCAACGTCATTCACTTTCCACTCAGCCTTCATTTTTACTCGTGCTCGTTCTTACATATGGCAAATTATTTCAATAAAAAAAAAATATTTTAAAGCCAATAAGCTTCAACAAAAATGTATATCATTACAATACAGCAACATAATGTGTTACTTTTCTTTCTACAACGTGTTTTTTCTAAGTTTATATTGCGCGTAAGCTCTCACATGTAAGATAATCTGGCAGCTCGCACAAGTTAAAGTACACCGAACAAGTACTCGAAATGTGGCTGTTTAATTTAACTCTACAATGCGAGGGTAAACAAAGATTTTTTAAAATGTACACTCCATTTAACCTGAAATATCTTACCTTGATATATTACAATATGACCTTATCCTTTAAGCAATACCATAGTGGAATAATACAAGCTAAGTTTGCTAACGTACAAAGTAAACGAAAATTACCTGTGATATGTTATTACCTCCTTATTCCCCATTTGACCTATCATACATAGGCTCTGCCTTAGAAACCTCTTTTTGGAAATGTATTTCGGTTGATACTTTTCAAATGAGTGTTCTACTGAAAGATGAGAACAATAATTTATAGTGTACCACTTTGACTCAATACTACTAAATTAGAAAACTTAACATTTCAATTTCACAATAGATTTATTTAGTAGATATAGAAAATGNATAGATACAATAAAAACTTACTTTGCACTAGCAATACTTTACAATACACCACTGAATTTTGCCGTGATTTCAAAGAAATTTGGTTACGAGTGATAAACAAATCTATATAGTTCAGAAGATTTATTAGAACTGAACCAATTAATAGGATTTTTCAACGTAATGTAAACCCCAGATATAAAAGCAATGAAAGTAAATGTTGATATATCCAATACATAACCAATATTCCCGGCCATACACACTAATGTCAGCTACACAAACACGGTGTTTTCAAACGCACTTCCATTCTTCGACTGAATAAGTTATGTGCTTTGAAAAATACACATTTTCACTCATTCATTCCTTTTATCTATGATATCATTCAAAATTTCGTCACTGTTATCTTTTCTAATTAAGTAAAAATTCACAAAGAACAGTGTATTGGAAAACCAAGAATTTAATATATCGCACCAACCTTACCACAGAGAGTGAATGAGTTTGACAAGCAGCTACGCTACGAATACAATCGAAGCGTCAGTCAGTCATGTGATTCAGACAACTATTGAACCGTGAAAACAATAGAAAATATACCTCATTGCAACATTTACACGTCATTATTTTTATTTCTACGTGGCTAGTTTAATAATAGGTGTGGTTTAGCGGTTTCACAGAATTCCATTCAATGGATAAAAACAATTTACTGATGTTATAAACTTAACTCATACTTCACCCAAAATTTCTACCATTCACGTAATAAGATTACCAAAATAGAAACAATACCCCGTGTCGCTATATTATTTGAATCACTCAAGTGAAAGAAAATTCTTCGCGGATTATAGGAATATGTTTATGTTCTAGACGTAATCTAACTGGTTAGATAATAAGTTAGAGTTCCACATACCTATATAAAGTAAGAGCTCTTGATATTTTATGTTAGTTATTGTGTTTATCTAGTGCTCCTGAGTTTATTTAAAGAGTTAACTCCATTATTTATTATGACGTTTCTTTTGAAGGTAATATCAGATTGAGATAAACTATTTAACTTTGATAAAATTTATAAAGGTTTGTTAATATTGTTTAGAAATAAGATCAATTTGATTTACGAACACAATCTTAATTTCATATTTTCATCAAGTCTCACTTCCATTAAGAATTATACGCATATACAGGGTGCACTAAGGTTGGCGCACAATTGTCCGTATCGCATCAGCTCGCTACGGCTCGCATCGGACGGCAACGGTTTTTCCGGAGAGAACAATTTCCGTTACGAAGCGATGCGTGCCTATACGAGCCGGTCAACTGTTATCTACCTTCCAACTCGCATTGCACCGGCTGTTGGACTTTGGTGGTATTCGGGTTTGTCCGTTACTCCTCGTCCTGTTGGTCATTCTTATAAAAAACACAATGGATGGTCACTGTCATAAAATGGATTTAGAAAATGCATCAAATAATAATTTGAAAACTAATAATAAATAAATAAGCAAACAATACATGTAAATATTTTATTGTAATAAGAGATAAATAAAATATTTATTTATTGTTTCGCAGATGTGTTTCCCATATAAAGTTGCCATGAGCTTATTAATTAAATATTAAACTTAATCTTAAAATAAAATAATCCTGTATATTACTTGTGGACACTTCTTATATGAAATATATTGATAAATTTATTACAATATATATTTGACATGATGAAATAGTAAAAAAAAGTGGCTATACGCTTATCTACTAATTATGCTAATGGTTTTATGGTTGAGTAAGGTTATATTTTATAGTAAGTTCACCCACATTTGCGTGGAGGGAGAATGGAAAACCAAAGTTGAAAAACCACCCTCAGTACACCCGATCGAGATTTGAACCTCGATCTTCCCGTCATCGACGAAGCGGGTAGTAACTTTGTTTAAGGGTTTGAAAGAAATAAAGTATTTTAAAGGAAATGTATCATCATTTGAGTGGATAAAGAATGGAAGGGTCACATTTAGAGGACCAGTGCTGAACCCAGCCGGAATCATAAATCCGAACTCCCTTTTAACAAAGAAAAATGAAATGTGAATGTGACACCTTAGACCACTCAACCACCACTACTTTATTCTCTTATACATTAATCTTTAACAACGGTAAAAATAATATAATTAATATATAATATTAATATCCATATTAAATATTCGGGTACGATACAATTACATATTCATAAAATTTATAAACATTCTGTAACGCAAGAATTTCAAGAAAATATTTCAATTTGTACCGGAATTTTGCTGGTTGTCTAGTTGGTTAGTTGTTTTTGGACGGTACATAAACCAAATCAAATATTTATTTCAATATATTGTGAAAGAAATAATTATTTAGCTTTTCACTTTATATTCATCAATATCTAATATTCATGATTTATTGACAAAAATATTGTTTGTAATTATAGTTTATTTTTAACTTTTCTGTATGTTTACTACACAATATTGTTTATTTAAACGTAAATATCTATGAATTGTTTATGTTTTTGTTTAGAACCACGTTTTTCTACACATTCGGATTTATACGTATATGTACTAATTACCCTAATATGTCAAGAATGAGTAAGGTTGGTTCATAGGAAGTGTACCCGCATTTACGTGGAGGGAAAGGGGAAAGCCATTAAAGATAAGCCACCCTCAATATACCCAACTGGGATTCGAGCCTTGATCTCCCCGTCATCGGCAGTTCAGTCTATTGTGAGTGTGACGCCTTAAACTAATCAACCACTGAAGCGAGTTGTATGACTTTCTGAATAATTAAAAAATACACGGTCTTAAAAACACCTCAACATTTAATAAGTACAAGAAAATAAATACCTGATCTCATTTTTTCGTGTTTTGAGATAATTATTTTGTTCTTTAATCTAATTCTAGCACTGCTTCTTACTACCTGTTCAGGTTATACGCATATGTAATAATTATGCTAATAGATTAAAGATGAGAAGGTTTATATTTATATAAAGTGAACTAGCATTTGCTTGCAGGGAGAGACGAAAACTATTTATAAAATCCCTCCTCAGTACACCCGACTGGGATAGAACCCTGATATCCCTGTCAACGGCAGTCTAGTCTATTGAGAGAGTGGCGCCTTAGACCATGCGTCCACTGGGGTAGGTTTAGTATAACGGTTAACATAAACTAAAAACTGTTGATGAACCACTATTTTGGGCTTATTCTAAAAATGTATTATAGTGTGATCCTCAAACTTGTGTGCACGGACTAAACGTCAATATCGTCTAGTCTATCTTACAGGGGTTGGGGAACTCAAAGATCGAGTCCCAGCTGGATATAAGGAGGGTGGTATTACCTAAATTATTTTCTACGCTCCTTCAATGAAATTGCGGGAACATTTTCTCCCAAGATTCACCTTAATATTCCCCACCACATTAGCAAAATTATTTGCTTGTAGCCCGGAAGGATGTTTTTTTTATCGTTTAGTCTTTTTGACTGGGAGGGATATAAATGAATGATATTGTAGTTCGGTTACTTGTATGTAGAATACAGGGTGGCCCAAGGAAAAGTAGCCCGCCTCCTATATCCAGCAGTCTCCTCACTCTGAATTGGAGGAGGTCAATCCCCTTCCACCCATATTGTGACATGAATAATCAGTAACTAAAGCTTTAGACAAGCAGTTCACTTTGCTCATTCTTCATGTCACAATATGGGTGGAAGGGGATTGACCTCCTACATTTCAGAGTGAGGTGCCTGCTGGATATAGGAGATGGGCTACTTTTCCGTGGGCCACCCTGTATTAGCCGCTCTGGTAGCACAGAACGTTACCCAGGGTACACCATAGAAAGTTTTCTACACGTCATATACACCATGAGATGATGTGATGATCGTGAATTTATAGGTATGGATCAGTGGGAGTCTTAACCTAACTTAAACCTAATTTACCAACACCTGGTGACCATTGGGATATATCCCCTTAAGAGAACCCTAGATACCAGCCGGGAATCGAGCCTGGGACCACTAAGCTCGTAGTCAAATGCACTGACCACTACACCACGGGGCCGGTGCCCGTAAGAATAATAATAGGCGATGAAAAAATAAACTGCTGGGAATATTAGGGGTTCTTGAGTCTATTGTAAAGCATCTGATTTAAATAGTTTAAGATTGGTTAAATTTTGTGTTCTAAAAACAATTCCTTCTTTTATTTTATGATTTAGAATTTAGATAACTCATTATTATTATTTTTTTATTATTAATGAATCAAAACGGATTGAACGTAAAAAAACTTAGTATACAAATTAAAAAGACAATAGTTACACTCTTCAGTCCCCATATAAGTTTTATTAAAGACAATAACTTTCGTTTAAATTCATGTAACATCATTTTTATACATGTTAAGTTTGAGATTAGGGAAAACGTGTAGCATAAATAAATGAACACTTTAAAATTTGATTTACTTTTATTTTACAATCCTTCACGAGTAGGTAGATAAGTTAAATTAACTACACACACACACACACACACACACACACATATATAT
>CABFOV010000985.1:0-23166 GCA_902141375.1 Timema poppense
ACGATATAGGCAAGAAACTGCATTTAGCTAAAAAAAAAAACTACTCCGTTTATTTGTCTACAACACTTAGCCACAACTCACATGGCCTACCTGTTCCTCTAGATCCACACACTCTACCTTAACATATTTGCTTTGTCAATCGATCCACACTCGTCCACTTTCATATATTTGCTTTGTCAATTGATCCACACTGGTCCACTTTCACATATTTGCTTTGTCAATTGATCCACACTCGTCCACTTTCATATATTTGCTTTGTCAATTGATCCACACTGGTCCACTTTCATATATTTGCTTTGTCAATTGATCCACACTCATCCTTTCAACATGCCCAAACTAACGTAAAACACTTCTTTCACATTGACCCATTGGATTCCCTTTAAAATTCATACTCATTCAGCACCCATTCATTAATGATTCTGTCGATACGAGTTTTTACACATTCATGTCTTTGATGTATCATTCCAACCACATTCACCTAATGCTCTTGTGTTTTTCCCTGACAAAACCTTTAGTAAATTAAATTACCCCACCCTAGTAAAATTTTAATCGAATTAGCACTAATAATTATAAACACTATTGATAAAACAAACACTAAAACAAATAAAATAAAATTATCATCACGTATATAATCTTCTTAATATATGATAACCAAAGAAGAAATAAATCAAACAAATCTTATAAAAATTATTGACATTCAATAAATTAATAAAGTTATTACAATATAACACGAATTAAAATTGTTTAGTTCCCATTCAATAAAAATAAATAAATTAGGTCGAATTAAAATAGTAACTTAGTTAATCGATTCAAAACAAAATATTTAAAAAAAATTTGTAATAAAACATATCCAAACAATACTTCATGTTTAAAGTTGTATAAATATGCACATTATAGTACATTTTTTCCTAGCATAAAACAAATAAAAGAATATCTCATCCAAGATTTTGTCAAATCCATTTATTAATTTGAGGATATAAAGGACCTATCCCTATATTTTTTTGTTTTTCAACAAATTTTTCTACTATTTAATATGTGAAAATTTAATATAAAAGAATATTCTTAATGTAATGTACTAACACTAGTCCAAAAAATATTTGTGGGAAAGCAACCGCTAATACAGCAAATTCAAGAGTCAAAGCTAGGTACTCTATCTGTAAGAGCAGCCTTGCCAATGACTAGGAAAATTCCCCATAAGGAATCTTTCCTTTGTTTAGACACACTGCCGGTGAAACCTATGGTGAGTGGCTACACGATCTATAAGCCGAAGGTAAGACTCCAACGAGTGAATCTTTCATTGCCTCTGATGAGCCAGTTCACACAAGAGTCTAGAGACACTGTCTGTCTTCATACTTCCAATGGTAAGTGATTTGTTATTAACATGAACATGCGTTAATTTAATCTAGCTATCTTATAGCCTTAAAATTATATACTAAATGAGAATTACTGACTGACAAGCTGTAAGAGTGTGACTTTTCGTATTGATAAAAATATATTATTTTCTCCATCAAATTTAATATCGTCTCTCTAATTTAAACTAGACACAACTGTGGTTGACTGTGGGAGCTTCAATAAAAAAAATGAAGCTTACAAAAGTGTAACAAATGGGGTATTTTATGATGTACTACAAATAATTAAGTGTTTTGCTTCTATTATCTATGAGATTTTTTCCTATATATTAACATTTTTGTTTATTGTCTAAGTTTACAAACACAAGTTAAGTGCTATCAATACCTTGAATTGTGTTTATAGTTAACTATGAATTATTTATATCTCATCCGCTTTTGCACAAGTCAATGACTATCCTTTTTCCCAACCAGGCTTTAAATTTACAGAGTCTCAAACATGAATGTGCAACCCCTATTGATAGCTTATAAGGTGAGTAAATCGGTTCTAAAGGTGAATGGGCCAGATATTATTTGGATAAATATGACGTATGTGCAGTGTTGAGAAGGCGCACCTATCCAACCAATGCTCTCGACCTGGTGCAGACTCCACAAACTGGGGACATTGAGGATGAGATGGAGGACTCTCCCGATACAGAAGAGACAACCTTGACTAACCCTACAATTGTATCCCCCCTTATTGAGGAAGATGATGATTTTGAGGATTTAACGGTAAGTCCTTAGTTATGATTAAAATATTTTCTAAGGGTGTGAGAATGGTGATTTTTTGATTACAATTTTTTTAATTTGAATAGTGAAATTTTTGAATTGAATACAAATAGAATTTGAATAGTTAGTAAAATCTCTTTACAGCTTGGTATTACTCACTTGTACCATCATTTTCATCATCAACGGTTTCTGGCCTGTGACCGGGTCAGTTGAGTAAAATGCCTCTATCTTCCTCTATCCTTCTACTATTCTCTCTTTCCTTTGATTGTTTCCATTCTTCTCCTCTCACTTGCACACTTTCTGATATTAACTCTGACAAATTTACAAGTGCATTTTGACACAAAAGTTTTTCATAGTTTCTTCGCATTTTCTTTATTCTTCAAAATGGCTGATACGGAAAGAAGGAAATAAAAACAGAATTTAATTTATAATTATTATCATAGAAATGCAGATAAAAAGACATGCATATGTAAAGTTTGCAAAATAATTGTTGATCTAAAAATTAAAAGTAGCGTTAAGTGACAACAACAAAAATCCTAGTTAGCTTCAACTTCGATTTTCCAACTCGCAAGTTTCAAGCTTTGCTTCAGATTTAAAAAGTGGCCTTTGCATATTGTGTTAATCCCTTTTATATGTTTCTATTCACCTTTCTTATACCTTCTTTCAAATATAATACAATTAATTACCTCATAAAGTGTAAAAAGGTTTTCCTTATAGAGATATATTATATATTCACATTCAATGTCCTTTTCCTGTGTTTGTCCTTTATGTTATACCTTTTACATGTTCCTATCTATGTGTTCTATCATTATTTACAATTTTCCATTATCTCCCTTTTGTATTTTGTTTTGGGTTTCCTCTTTTAGAAATTTATTTGTTTTGCAATTGTAATGACCAGGAATTCAGGTCCAAGGTAAGTGTGCAAGCTATCCCTCCTAATTTAAACCAGTATTCCAATTTGGTAATTTTACTGTTGAAGGATGTAGCTGGTAGGTGGATTATACCCATATGTGTTGCAATAGGGGCTACCACAAGGGTTTGAACCTTTGGTAGTTGGTTTTTATTTTCAGATTTTCTTGGGGTCAGGAAGTTTAGGACACACTAGAATACTGTGGATATTGGGTGGATGTTTGAAAGTGCCCTTGGGGATGGACCAAGAAGGTTTTTGGTATGGGTGAAACTGGCTAGGAACTTTTAACCACGTTTAAGGATAGTGTTTATTCAGTGTAGACAAGGAGGGTATTGTGTTGTTAGACTTTTTTTCTGAGGGTTATTATCATCACTGGAGAGTGCTCTGGAGATTTGGTTGTCTATTAAATGCTTGAGGTAACCTCTGGCTCAGAAAACTGTGGAGAATCGTTCACGCTATTCAGCTAGATCATCGGGCTTTGAACATATCCGATTGGCTCGCGTGGAAAGGCTGAATAGTAGAGACCTTTTTGTGCATGAAGGATGGCTGCTATAATAGTGGAGGTATTGTTGGTCTGGTTGGTTTTATATGTGCTGTTGTGTGAATTTGGTTGTTTTCAGGAAACAGATTCATATCAAGGAAGGTGAGAGACTACGCTGTGATTTATTGTGGGTGAAGTTTAAGGGGCTGCAATTGTTGAGATTATCTAGAAAGATGTCCAAGAATGATTCAGAGGGAGGTCAGATCATGAAAACGTCAATGTAGTTTAGTCATACAATGTGTTTGATGGGCTAGGATTGTAAAAAGCGTTCTTCTAGTAGTCCTATGTAAAGATTTGTGTATGAAGGAGCCATGCATGCACTAATAACGGTGCCCTCTATAGGTAGGTAGTGTTACACAGTGCATGGTGCCTTAATACACAAATCTTTAATAGTTAAAAAAAATGAATTCAAGGGGATGTAAAAAAATTTCAATCTTTTATTGTTATTTTAGTTCGAAGTATTTATTATTTAAAAAGTAAAGATACCGGTATAGTAATAGTAAATGTGTCAACACTTTTTGCCCCACCCTGAATATTTGATGCACATTCTAAGAGTACTAAGTCTATTGTGCTAACACAAAATAAACAATCAACATGATAATTGGCTAGTTGAAATCTCTTGATAATTTCTTGACATATTTTTTTTAGTGAACAAATAAATAAAGTAATGTGAATATTTAAAATAACTTGAATAAATATTAAAAGTTGGGTCAAAATCACTATTTTACGAATTATAATCTCGACTCCGGTCCTCCAATTTATCCTCGAATTTCAAATACAAATTCGAATCTTGGAATAATTATGAACAGAAGAGAAAATATAAATATAGCAGAATAATATAAAATACAATTAGTAACTAAATGTTATCATTATTTCTTGTAATCCATTAATTATTATAACATCTATACATTTATTTACGTGTTAAATTACGGGTCTAGTGCCTGATTGTTGAGTTCATCTTATAATAAATATAATTCGTTTTGAACAACCAATAAGCAATATTTGAACTCCACTTGGAATAAAAATTTTTTTTAGAAATTGAGTCTCAAATTCAAAATTTTCTTGAATCTCAAATACCCTTAAATACTCTAAAGATTCGAGGGCCCATCCTTAATAAATATGCATCACTTCAAATAATAATTGCTTAACA
The DNA here is from genome assembly GCA_902141375.1 of Timema poppense. Classification (NCBI taxonomy): domain Eukaryota; kingdom Metazoa; phylum Arthropoda; class Insecta; order Phasmatodea; family Timematidae; genus Timema; species Timema poppense. The sequence goes on from CABFOV010000985.1 coordinate 4,716, forward strand.
TATACATTAAAAATCTTTCAAAATAAAATGGACCGATGCCGGTTTTTGAGTATTTAAAAATACGCAAATAATTCAAAATTTAAGAATTCAATATTCAAAGTTTGAATACAATTAATTCAGAAATTGATTTTTAAATTTTCACACACCCTTAATATTTCCCCAAATATGTAGGCCCTATTTGAAGTTATTCCCCAAGGGTGATGTTTGGAGAGCAAGAAATGGGGCACGTATCTAATAACCATGTTTTATTGTTCCCTCATATTTTGTATGACTATCATTTTACAGATTTTTAACAACTTAGGATACTAACAATTTTTTTTAAATATTTGAATCCACATTTATTAAGTATTAAATGAATGGTATTAGGTCTGTTGTTGGGTTTATTATTAAGTATTAAATGAATGGTATTGGGTCTGTTGTTGGGTTTGTCCTGTAACTTGGATTGTCATCAAGGGATAGGCATTTGAATCCTTAAGGAGATTCAAGACTAGAAAATTTTAGTGCGAGACACAACTCCTTAGATATTTTTTTTCTTGATTGGACAAAACAATAATTCATGATTTCAGATAAACACTACAAATCGGTTACTTTTTAATGTTTTTAAAGTGCATTCACACTTCACAACAAGCCAGCCATCACATCAGTTTTAAAACACTATGGTTTACAAATGTTTCAGGTGAAATGCTGCAGTGTTTAGTGTTCCCAAGCACTCTTTATCAAAGAACCAACCTTTTCTGGCATCTTACAGTAAGTACTATGGCAGACAATATAAAAGGGCAGGGAAATACTATTCCATATTTAATTTTATGGCTTTAAATCACAAATTTAAAAAGAGAGACCAGCAAAACATTAACCATATGATACAGAACTGCAATTGCTGAAAAAGTAAGTTTTACCACCCTGCTACGTTACATGACTAAAATGTACACTTAACAATTTTAGTAGAGAGTGTGCTTGTACTCGAAAATTCGAATTCAAGTTGTGTTTTAGTAGCTGCTCGAACTCATATCGAAGATATATACACAACTCTAAAAAATTATAGTACTCAGGGTGTCCAAAACCTGGAAAATGGGGAAAAGTAAGGGAATTTGCTTGGTTGGGGAAAAATTACAGAAAAGTCAGGGAACTTGGTTGAATTTCCTAAATTTTCACAAGCTCATAAGGTTTTTCTTCTGGTTAATACACACCACAAATCTCTTTTAACACAGTTAAGCATAACGATCTTAATTCTCAAGGTCCATATATGTGATTTCTTTGTCTTTTCAACCTTCTACCACACATCTTAAACCAACATTGAGGCATGTTTATGTGCTTGCATGATAATTTGATTATGTTATATAAAGAAGAAACTGATAAAGAATATGTGTCTCTCAACAATTTTAAATTGTACAGGTGTAAGAAAATCTTTTTAATCTCTCAACTTAAATCATACCACCAAACAGCCCATTGCTTTAGGCTGATACTATTTAACCTCTCCATAGAGTGACACAATTTCAGCGTGTGTAGACCCTATATGTATAAAAATTTACATCAAGCTGTGATCTTGATAAAATAAAGTTTGTAATTAAAATTGACTGAAAAAGTTGTAAATTTTCTCTGTAAAACCTTTGAATTTTTAAAATACAGTTTGGCTGGACACACTAGTACTCGAAATTTTCTATATTTTTCTTGAATTTTTTTTGTTTGAATATTCTTTTTCAAGCCTAAGATGTAATTTTATAGCAATTAGAGTGTCCCAATATTTACTTTTGTCTAACTAAGAAACTCTATATGTTATATTAAATTTACTTAAAAATTTGAATTGGTGTGATTATATTTTTTTTAACAAAGAAATCTTGAAATAATTGGTTTGGACTTATTTATTGTTTATTCATGGATCTCTTACAAAAATTCAACTTGAAATATTTTTTGTACAAATAATGCTCTATAATACTACTCAGAATACAAATAAAAACTCGACCCATAGTGAAACATGCCTACTACAAACACCCCTAAATTTTAATCATGTGCAAAGATTTCAATTTATTCAAATGTTGACAAAAATAATATTTGAATTAAACAACTTGTGTAATTTATATGGAATACATCTGTAAAATTGGGTGTTTCCTAAGTTCTTTAAGACTAGAAAGATTTATTTGATGGTTCCTAAATTGCACACTATTACTGCCGCAGACCCTTCAGTGTCGCTACAACGTTTATCCTTGACAAATTCTCTGGGAGCTACTATCGACCTTGCCAACTCTCTCAGAGTCATGTCTGTTGCCATGTCGTCTGCCACTCGTTTGGATGAGCGTCCCTCATCCGGGTCACAACCCAAAGCCACATTGCCCGCCAGTGGTGAGGGGGCAACTAACTCTTTATCAGAGGAAAGGACCAACTGTCCTACTACACCAACGAGGCTCATGCAAACCCCATGTGGACGCAGATTGCTGGGTGACATTGATGTTGGCCATCGATACCCTGTGGTGCCTCTACAAGATGTTGGATCTTTCTTGGATGACTCAAATAGCATTAGGGTGAGTATTAATATTTATGAATATGATAATTTTGAGATTAAAATGTGCACATTCCTAGATAATATCCTGACCGCCGGCAAATCCGGGATACAATACACATTTAGAGAACAATGACTCAACAGAATATTTATTTTATAAACTATCTTTATTGGGAAGTCACCACTTTTTTATTTGAGTTGTATCAAGATATCGAAAAATATTTATTTGTGGCACTTGTGCATATAAAATCTTTGTTCAACCATATTCAAAATTTCATAAAAATCATTGTTTGAAGTGTAAGTGATCTTTACTGTTCCTTATAAATAGATATACACACATTTATTTCATGTTAAATCAGGAGGAAATAGTAAGTTTGTAACATGGACAATCTGGATATGTCAAGTTTTTGTATAATTCTTGTAATTACGGTCATTTTGTGTATTTCTCTAGTTGGGGGAGAGCATGTTTCCAGTTGACGGAGAAAGAAGTCTACAAATGTCAGCACAGAGTGCTTCACCCAGCACTTTGGGCAATAACTTCAAATCATCTAGGTATTATTAGGGTTCTCTTATGGCTCTTTGCTTTACCTCTGTTAAGATTTATAGATATGAAAATGAAAAATCTAGACCTGTGCGGGTCCTAAAACTATGGGAAAAAAATTCGGGAAATTAGATGTTCCCAAATCTCGGTAGGGGTAAGTTATTCCCTGACTTTTTCAGGAAATAAGTATATTAAAAAGTTACTGTTAAGGAACATCTATCAATGTCACGTTAGCATTATTGTTTACTATATTGATATCAGTTTATTGAAGTTAAATTACCTTTTGTTAATTAGATGGGTATAATAAACTTCAGTCACTTTTATTTTGGGTTTACCTAGTCACATACAATATTATATTTGGAAGAAGGTATAGGAAAGGTGGATAGAAACATATAAAAGGGGGGACAAACACAATATGGCCTTTACAATGAAAAGAAGAACACAGTTCATACTTTACACTGCTGCCAAAGGACATAGAAGTATTATTATTATTATTAGCACTGCATCTTACTACCTGTTCGGGTTATACGCACTTACGCTAATGTGTAATGGTAGGGTGATTGTGAGATGAAATGGAGGACCTACAGTTTAACGTGGAATCCGAACCACGGTGGAGGCCTGGCATTCCCCACATTCACAAGATGTCTTGTCAGAGGTGAAGAAAGGGTTTGGTAATCAGATAAATCTGTGCCGGGACCGAGGATTGAACTCCGGCCGCCAGCACAGAAGTTTGATACCTTACCCCTAGACCGGACAAATAAGTAATTGATGGTAATATTTATCCCTGAATGGATGTAATCAAGGAAAACAATTTTTAGGCCAAAATAATGAAAAACATGGCTATTAAATAATGTACGAAATACTAGGGAGGTTGATGGGCAGCAAATATTTGTATTGGGCGGACTCTAGCGGACATTTCGAAATTACATTCGGGCACGGGCAGATTTGAAATGCCATTTTATTTTGCAAACAATTTTATCACAGGCCTATAAAATTTCAAATTATAAGTTTAATGGTCTAATTTAATTTTAAAAAAAAGATAGAAACAACTTTGTCACAGGCCTGTTAAATTTCAAATTACAAGTTAAAACAGTCACATTTGATAAAAAAAATTAATAAAACTTTCAGTTTTTGCTCAAGAATTATTTATAATACTAGAGCAGACTTCACTTTTCTTTGTGTAAGTTCTATTGAAGCATAACCAGTTCCTCTACATTTTCTTAGAGCACTTGCTTCCTCCAGATAATGCACACATTTCTAGCATTTGAAAAAATCCGTTTGTTTGCCACTTGGGTTGTAGGAATAGTTAAGTATTTCAAAACTAAAGGTTTGAGCAACTACTTAATTGCAAATAAATATTTAAAAAAATTGAAATGATACAGTCTGTACGAAACTTGGAACATACATCATTTGAAATCGTGTTAATTGAAGCAAAAGGGCTGTTTCATATTTAATGTTCATTTAATGTGTACTTTTCTATCTATATCCTAACAAATCTAGCTAATAATAATTAATTAAAGTAATTTAAAGAAAATTAATTTAAGTTAAGTTTTTGCAAGCATAGGGCCTAAAAATCTCAATGTGGAAATGTTGAGTTTGTTATTTTGTTGGCATTGAAAGAGAAAATTAAATCGTAGGAATCTTGATTTAGCTATGTAGTAAACTTGTAAACTGTGATAAACGCTATTGTAGTTTTATTGAAAGATACACAATCATTTACAAATAAATAAAAAAATAATTCTTACCTTTGTTTAATATTAGTTGAATTGAAATATTTCGACTATGAATATCAGTTAAACACTATCTTTTTCAAAGTTTGAATTAGAGGTTAGTGCTAACATGCTATTATATACTTAAAACAAGTTCTTGAGATGCCTGTTTGAAATACGGGCATAAAAAATATTTGCCCAATATTCCAGGATTTTTAGATGCCCGGTTTATTTCTTGAAATTTCGGGTGTCTGACCACCCTTACAAAATACTCATTGGTTATAGTTGGTTTTCAACTACCAATAAGCATTATCAGAGCTCTAAAACAAATTTCACTCGAAGAAAAAAAAAGTTCAAGATTTGAGTCTTGAATCAAAATTTTGAAGCATGATTGAGGAGAAAGGTGGAAGTAGAGAGGATTTAATGATAAGGGGCAGCAGGGAGAGTTGTTCTAGAGGTGCGTAAGAGACCTGTTATAAAGAAGAGAAGTCTCTTTGTAGTCTAAGGAAGTGTTGTACAAGGAGTACTTAGAGGAAGATGGAGACATTTTACTAAACTGATCCAGACATAGGCTGGAAACAGTTGTTGTTGATGATGATGAATAAAAAATTTCCTTGAATCTCTAATATCCTTAAGGATTCAAGGCTCTCATCTCTAGTTTAAACATGTTAATGCAAGGAGTTTTTAGAATTCACGCCATGAAAGTCTTAGGAAATTTTTTAATCAATCTTAAAATCCATTTTTAAAATTTATTTCTATTAATAATGCTTTAGCGATAAAAAATACACAATTATTAAGGTTGTGCAATTTGTCAAAAATTCGAGTTAGTCAAGTTTTAGTTGTTGTCCGAACTCGGGTTGAAGATTTTTGCAAAAGTCCAAAAATTTGATTCAATTTTAACTGAAAAATGTCATGTTTGTTCAATTTAATTTTAAAGAAGCTTTATTTTCCAATGGGATAGTTAAGGACTATAATGTTAAAAATCAAAAACACCTGCATTTTATTTGGTCAGAATTTAACCTTGGATCAGTCTGGCAATTCTTTTTCCAACCAACTTTACCTTTTTCTTTGTGTTGGTAGCCCGTCAAGTGAATGGGAAGATCATGATCAGTTCCTCAAACGAGTTTACAGTGAGAATCCATTGGAAGGTTCTAGTTGGATGCACCAATCCAACTTGGGAAGAAGAAGGAAGTCCAAGAAATATCCAGTGAGTGTTTTGATTTATTCTTTATGATAGCTACCTGTCAGCTATTGATATTTTTAAATACCTATTATTTGGTTTTAGTCATATCATAGGCGTTGGACCAGGACAGGGGGAGGGGAGCTATAGGGTGATTCGCCCCACCCAACCTTGGCCAAAATCAGAGGGGGCCAAATTATTCTGGTTTTCTAATTTTCTAATCTTCCCGAAAAGTAAGTAATGATTTATACAAATGAATGTGTCATCTCATTGGCAAAATAGTTATGCTCATGTCATAGATTAATACAAAGCAGCCAATATATCATTAAAGTTACATTGCATCCAATATTGTATCCAGGTTCGTAAGTTATTTATGGTAAACAGGATGTGACCCAAAAAATATATAATTTTGATTTAGGTGGGTGTCTAGGGATTATTGTTTTGAACTCCCCCTTTCCCCCAAGGTCGCCAAGAGATCTCAGGGGGGTTGGGGCAACACTATTTTGGTGGGCCCCCTTTTACAAAAATAATAAACATAAACTTGCTTATCTTCCTCTTATCAATGTCTAAGGCATCATACTTAACACTGGACTAGACTGCCGATGATGAGTTTGGGGTTTAAACCTCACTTGGGTGTACTGGGGGTAGGCGGGTTTCATAAATGGCTTTCCACTCTTTCTCCATGTAAATATGGATGCACTTCCTCTTAAACTAACCTTCCTGTCCCTAACATATTAGCATATATAGTAGTTAGTACATAGTCTATACACATAACTCGAACGGGTACCAGTGAAAAACACTGACAAATTTTTTAAATGTAATTGATTTATTTTTATCAAAATAATCTTAAGCTGTGTACATTATATAAAAGCTTTATTCAAAAATGGTTAAGCTACATTAGCAAGTTCATTGAAATACTCAAGTATGTTCACTCTATAATCATTTAAGAACAATTTTGTACTGTGGCTCTAGATAATTCTTAGAGACCCCAGATATGTAGACAGGGAAGACATTCATAAACACGCAAAAGCAAAGGATAAAGACTCATATAAATAAATTAGTTTTAATATGGCAAGTTTAACAATACATAGGTTAAATAAATTACAGACACCTTCCAGTATGCCCTGGTTAGGCTGGTTAAGAAACCTTACAATACATTACTCTAATACGAGCGAGCTAGTGGTCCCACTCGAATAGTTTAGTCGGCATGAAGCGCCGATATTAATGCACAACAGACAAGTCCCTTTGAATGCTCGGCACGGATAGCCCCATTCCAACAAACAAATGCTGCATCAGTTATGATACAATACCATTCACCTAAATGACCTACATGATACAATAGCAAGATAATTAGTTGCAACTATTTACTTCTAAAAAATATAGGAACAATTTAGTGAGATGAGTCAGCTGCCCTACAATCAGGGAAAGGACCGCCCACGCTAGTGAAGCTAGCTTAAACTTTCTCATCCAATCTACAATGGCAATGAAAAGATGAGAGTTCATTCCGGACACACATGTCCGAGTAGGACTACAACTAAAGTTCCAATTCAGGGTTCTAAGCCTGAGCACATTATGACTTGGGACGCAACCAATTGGTCATCAACCAGGCTTAAGGAGATCAAACCCATTAGGGCCGGCGATCAAAACAAAGAGGCGTTATAGACGACCCCTCAACCAAATTATATCAAAAATACATCACAAAGGCAAGCCATGCCAGACGGGCAGAAAGACCCATGAAGTTGAGCACCACAAAGGCGAACAACAGTCATGAAATTATGAAAGAAACGCGAGCCATGCCAGATGGGCAAAAAGACCCACGAGTTGAGCACTGCAACAAAGGTGAATAAAAGTTATGGCGTTAGACGCTCCCAAAATAACTCTAGGAAAGTCAACCAATACCTAATAAGGCATACCATCAGTCTTGGAACATCCTAAACAGCCCCTTTCACGCCTGAAGGCACTGCAGAATACAACAGAGTCCAGTGATAAATTCGGCATTGTGAATTAATCTTTACCTACTACAAAATACACGGCCAACACGAGAACACAACAAAGTTTATTTACAATCTGACAACGTAATCAACAGAGCGGTGTAAAATATAATGTTCCAATATGGCGCTGGCGCGCATTCACGCACAGAAGGACAGCGTTGTTTAAAGGATGGCGGCCATTGACGTAAATTACAAACAAAATGATTTACGTGAAAATCCACACGAAATTGGGGCAAAGTAAATTCAAACGAGAGAGAAGTTCCCAAAACTCATTATAACACACAATCAGAGCATTATACACCTATAAACATTGTACTGGCGATCGTGACGAAGTAATAATTACGCTGCGATCATTCCAAGCCAATGACGCAAATAAACAACACGATATGATACGATACGGGTACAAAATCGTCACAGATGGACCAAATGTTTGGTAGGAAGTGGTCTGTATAGTTTAGTATTCACAACCACGAAATGTTTATCATATAAGACACTCAAGATATACACGTGACGACATCCAAAACGAGACTTGCTGCCCACGACCAATGATGCCATATCTCTGAACATGTCTTGACACGTGTGCCTCATGGCCATCTTGTTTGTACTTTTGTTTTAAGTGTGATGTTCAGTTTGTATTTTGCTTCCTCTCAAGAATTAAGATGTGTCTTGTTTTATGCCAATTGTTGTTTATTAAATAAAATTAACAGGCCCAGGGTGCTGTAACAATGTTTCTTTTGAATAGAAACATAAATTATTGAGGTTTAAGTGACATTGTGATCAGAGGTGATATAGCATAAAAACTAATCAAATTAGTTTTGACACCAGAAATCAGTGAGTTTTTCAAGAAATCAAGATGACATTGGATTCCCCATGCACATCAAAAAACTGGGAAAGGACAAAGGGACGCATGGAGACAACAAATGGAAGCAACACTTATACAGAACAACCACTGGAAATATGTTGATGGAATGATTCTCAGGCTGGCAACAGTTAAAGGTGCCAGCGCGACAGCCACTGCCGTGACTGTCCCACTCGCAGTTGCTTGGGGCAAAGCCGATAAGGCTGACATTATCTTGGCTTTAAAAGCTGGATAGACTTTATCACACATAATATTATGAAACATCCCAATAGGGGCAAAAACTAGAATGACTGTAGTTTATCAGTCAAAGGGCCCTCTAGAAAACTGACACATTTGAAGAAGCTTTTGTTCACAAAAATGCATGAGGGGGGGAAAACATGGTAGATCATCATCATCAAATTTTCTTAACACAGTTGATAAATTCAAAGAAATGGATATTCACATCTCTGAAGAGTTATTAACTATAGTGACTTTACATTGTGCCAGATAGCTACAATAATTTCACTGAACAATATAATCTAGAGATTAATTATCAAATACAGAGTCATTGAAAGTAAAACTTATTTAAGAATACAGTGCAAGAAAAAAAATATATGACTCAGAGGGTGTGGGTGGTTTTTATGTAATATTTTCTGGAGGGCTAAATGTAAACAAAAACAAGTCATCTTATATAAGCAGTACAAATCACAATTCTAAAACTATTCAAAACCAAGGCCAAGGTTGTGTGCAAAATCAAATGTATATACTGAATAATCCTCCATATAAAGGAAAGTAGGCAAGTAGGTATTTTTGCGGGATATTCCACATAGTCAAAGACGTAACAAATTTGGCATCCAGGAATAGTGAGAATTTGATCTGTTAAATTATTAGAAAATTTCGAAACTCGCAAAAGGTTTGAATGGACAAACGGAATCTTAACTATATGTTGATCACTGTGCGGAAGACCCCATTTCTGAAGAAGCTGATGGGCGCTTAGATAAAATCCGGGAAAGTGATCCCAATAATCCTGATCCTGAGGTTAATAAGAATAACTTCCAATCAAATAATTCATGTGGATTTCTTCTAGAAAACTTAAGCCAAGACTACACAGGGTTGACCACAATCGATTAAAACAGGCAAGCCAGAAAGACCACCAAAATCGTTTAGTTTGGTTGTGCAAAAGCCCAAAATTGTGACCTTTGCATATGAAGAGAGAGTAAATTTGTCAGTACAAGAAGCTTTAGAAGGATTGTATGCAGCATAAAGCTGTGGAAGCCGAGCTTGACTCAACTGACACATAGCATAGCCTGAAAATTGGTGCCATGCCCAAAAACAAAACTACCATTGGCTTTTGATGGGTACTCGGAATGAAGTATGGACCGGATTGTAAGGTCGAATGCCACATCACTATATTGGTAGTGAAGGGCAACCACACTCAACACCCTGAAATTGACCTCCATAAAACTTTTTCACCATTTGCTCGACTTAACTCAATATGGTTAGTTGTTGCTTTAGCCTTACTTTGTATTGTCTTAATGTATTAATGGCTTATGAAAACGGAGATCTTATTGAGCAGATCTATATGGAATGAAGCATCTAATTTGTTTGCTTAAAAAGTCTGTATATGTACTAAAGTAGACAGGCCGTCAGCGATTCAAAAAATCACACGAGAGACTAGAAACCTTTGGACTAAAACAATTAGATGGGGAACAGTGTCTTCTATGAATGATGTTGTGTGACTGATTGTGGTTGTCTATGTAGATAATTTAATCATCGTTACCAATGTTGAAAAAGCTTACACAAGATTGAGAGAAGATTTATCTCAAAACTCACAGATGAAGATCTTAAGAAAGCTGCATACTGTCCTGGAATTGAATCTAACCAAGATGAGAATTCAAAGTTAGTCACTATGTTGCAGAAATCTCATATAGAAGACGTCCTTAAGAAATTCGGGACACAAGACTGCAAGCCAGTAAACACTCCATTAGATGGAAACGGTAAGTTATCCAAAGTCATGGAGCCGTCTACAAAGGAGAAGGCAGAGGAAATGAGTGAAGTTTCGTACCAGCAACTCATCAGGTCTCTCATGTACCTTGCATTATGGATATGACCTAACATTGTATATGTTGTGAGTTCCTTGAGCCAGTACAATCAAAACGCTGGGGGGTGGTACCTAAAGAGTGTGAGCAGCCATGGACTAGTTTTACAAGCGATCAGATATTGAACTGATTTTATAGGTGGACGCAAACTGGGCAGAAGCCCTTGATAGAAGGCTGTACACAGGTTACATTTTTCAATTTTCAGGCTCTGCTGTGGCGTGGGAGGCAATAAAACAATCCACTATGGTTCTTTTGAGCACTGAAGCAAAGTACATGGCTCTCACGGATGCAGCAAAAGAGACAGTTTGCTTGGGAAACCTGTTAGAAAAAAAAGTAGTTTTTAAGTATGGGTGTGCAAAGTCCACTTTTTCAACTCAAAGTGAATTTGAGTCGAATATATGAAATATTCTCGAAGCCAAATCAAAGTTCGAATATTCTCTTTTATTTGTTTTATGCTTGAAAAAATATTATACCATGGTTATTTATATACTTTATGCACTAAACTTGGTTGGGAAATATTTGATTGTTCAACTGTGTATTATAATTTGAGTTAATCTGACAAAATAAGTAATTATAATAACATGCAATTCAATCACTTCAGATTTTCTCAATATAAATATTAATCGGTAACATACTAAACAGCTCAAAATGGCAGTAATTGAACATAATTGGAGTATTTTGGCTGTCAATATTTTTAATGGCGAAACTTCGAAGCCGGAATCTATTTCTAAGCGAAGTAGAAACTGATGTTTGTTTCGAAGCCAAGTCAAAGTTTTGAAACTTCTCACACTCCTATTATTTGTTGTCACTACGAAATCGACCCTCGTTTATTGTGACATTGATGGAGCCAACAACTCATGCATAATCCAGTGTACCACCTGCGCACCAAACATATTGACATTTGGCATCACTAGTTGGGCAAAGTTTTTGAGTGAGGTTAAATCAACATGAAATACATTCCGACACACGAGATGATAGCTGATGTGCTGGCCAAAGCTCTGTTCGAACCGAGTCATCATAAGTATGTACAGTGTCTTGGAGTGAGATACATTAATATGTCAACACACATTTGTGAGGGGGTGTTTTGTATAATACATTTACAAAACCAAATTTATAATCTGAATCTCCAATTTACATTTGAATCCCGAATCCAAATCTAAATTATGGAAAAAATTATCAATATAAGAGGAAATAAAAATACAATAGAATAATAGAAAATACAAATAGTATTTAAGTCTTTCTTATAATTAATTCATTATAACATTCATACATTTGGTTAAGTGTTAAATTACTGGTCTGGGGCCTGGTTGTTAAGTTCATCCTATAATTATAATAGGTTCTGAACCACAAATAAACAGTATTATAGCTCTAAAACAACTTTTATTGTAGGTGGGGGTGGGGGAAAGGGATTTGAGACTCAAATTCTTAAATCTAAAATATCCTTAAGGATTTGAGGGCCTATCCCTTATTGATTTGAACGACACAACCAAATATTAATTACAACACATTTTGTTTGCCAGGTTCAGAAAAAACACCACACTAGCAAAGAACCCAAGAATAACATCATCGATAAACCTGAAGATAATAAGACTATATATGGTGATTGTAACAATGAATCGGAAATGGAGTTAACAGAATGTGTGGGAAACTATGTACTCGGCCATCCATCACAGAACATTGTAAATGTGGTCCCGAAAAACTTTGAGGATGATAAAAATTATGATTCGGTCAAAACAGTTGATAGTAGCAACACTGAGACTGTTTGTGTAATTCAAAATGAAGAACGAGAGGTTGAAAATGTTGTACCTATCCAAGAAGTAGGAAACACTAATAGTTTGAGTGATTCAACTTCTAGTATTGTAACAGTATCTAAAACTCCAAACATCGAGAAGGCAGAGTTGAAAATACCTGAAAAAAACAAAAACTGTCATTTTGTGATAACAACCGGGATGATCCAACATCTAAATAATGATGATGTAGTATTGGAAGATCAAACCATTTCTCTTTTGCAATCACCGTCTCTAGTACTGTCCAGAATTGATGATGGATTAATTCCAGAGAGGCAACTACCAAGAAAGCCAGTTACTCCGGAAAGAAAAGTAGTTGAAGACAAGGAAGCTAATAGGGCTGAGTCGCCAGTCCATCGTGGCTGGAGTGAGGAGGAAATATTGGACCAAAACCTATATGTTCGGAAATCATCAAGTTTAGAAGGCAATGATCCGAATGATGAAACCTGGAGGCCCAAAGCTGAAAAGAAGAAGATAAAGTCTAAATACTCCAAAACATTGCCTAGGTATTTGGGTACTGAACCAAAAGTTGCCAAAGATAAAAAATGGCACTCAGCCGAAGATAAAATAAAGGCGAGGTCAAGAAATCCAAAGGTTAGTCAACCATGCATATAATAATTTGATGCAGAGTATGAAAAATCAGTGTATCACCTTAACCAAATATATATCAAAAAACACTGATTGTAAAGAATGTAAGCTATCTATACAAAGTAAATTAGTTAAGGGCAACATCTACTTAAGGGGAAATATTAGCCCATAGCTGTATTTCATATGGGAAGGGCAGTTCTTAATCTTCAAAACCACTATAAAAAAACTTTGTTGTGACCTTGTTAGAAATTGTTTTTTTGGTAGAACTTGAATAAGCTATTTAGAAAGCTTTCAAATATTGAGTTTAGTCTTGTTTCATTAAAATTATATGTGATACCAAAACTTAGTTAAGTCAATACAAACTATTTATTAAACTTAAGACAACTCTGAAAAGACAATTACATTGATATGTTTACAGTGAAAAGTACATAAATCGAAGATTAAAATAATTTGAATAATATATTTCAATATACTTATGATAGTAACTGAGAGATTAATTATGATGAAAAAACTTTAGCTTGGCCACTATTTTCCTAATTAATATTTATTTCACTAGCCAGTTAATCTTTTTTTTTTTTATCAGGTGGTGCTGAAGAAAGTTTCTTTGAACATCAATGATACTTTTGTATCTGAAAATGTCTCTGTTCAATCATATCCCAAACCTGAGACCAAATCAACAGAGAAAAATATGTGTACTACTCGATTGTGTGCGCCTAGCGATGATATATCATTGGTTTTACATATGTGCACAGGAAATGTTGAAATGAACACTGCCTCGGAGAAAATGGTTCCGCAGGACCAGACCAAAACACCATCAAGCGCCAATAAAATGACAGAGGAAGGGGAAGGAAATGCAGACTTGATCCGAGAGTTGGAAAGGTGCGTGACAATAAGAAAACGTAAGAATACTCAGAAACAAATGGATAGTGCCAAACAAGTCAAGATCCATCATAAAACCAATATTTTGGAAAACACTCCTGTAAAGCCAAATATTAATGGTTCAGTAGAGGGTGACATACTATCAAGATTGAAGCCTTTGACAAATTATGAAGTGGCTAATGGCTTAGAGACATGGGACAAAATGTTAATTACAAAAGAAAATAACCAAGTGAATGGTGTGCCCGAATTTTCAAAATTTGTAATTTCAGAGAAGAATAAGAGAATGAGTATTATACATAAACGTGCAAGATCTACACAGAAATCATCTTTGACCAACAATCATAATAAATACAAAACACTGTAAGTACCTAGTAGAATAATTTTCATAAAAATGATTGATGTTATTTATAACTACTTTTCATTGAGTTATACCTTGTTTGATACCGCAATTTCTCCACTTGTTCATTATTATTCAACAAGTGACTAAATATTAGCTAATTATTGGGGTGTGTCAAGTTCACTTTTGCAAATTGAAGTGAAGCCAAATTAAAATTATTACATATCCCTAAAGCCATATTGATGTTTGAATATTTGACAAAATGTAATGACTAAGGTGGGGTGGGAGGGGGGGGAAGGTCCTAAGCTATAAATCAAATGATCACAAACTGTTATTTAAATTATTATAAATTTTTGTCATGTGGACATTAATCTGTGACGGACATAACTGCTACAAATGACAGAAATTGGACCTAAATCTGTATTTTAGATTTCAATATTTTTACTGGCAAGGCTATGTAATTGCTTATGCTGGGGTGATTTTTCGAATATGAAAAAATTGGAGTTAAAATCAAAAGATTTCAAAGCTTTCCACACCCTTACTAATCATCAAAGTGTATATATGAAGATATAGGCTTAAAACTAGTCCCTTGCTTCATATTTTATAAAAGTAATTTTACTGCTTGCAATATTTTCTTAACCTGTGGATGGTCCAGAATTCCCGTGTCTAGTTTTAATTTTTCAACTTGTTTAATTAATTGGAACCTGCTTTGGGGGCCGCGTAGTGTCTAACGCACCACTCTCTTGTTGAACTAGACTGCCAAAGATGGCGAGATAAGGGTTCAATCCCAGACAGGTGCACTGAGGGTGGTTTTTCCTAAAATGGTTTTCCACTTTCCTTCCACACAAATGTGGATTTACCTACTCTCAATTAATCCTTCCTAATCCCTAAACAATTAGTGTAATTAGTACATAAACATATAACATGAATGGGTATTAAGATATAATGATATAAAAAAAACTAATTGGTGTCTCCTCCATACGGACATTAACGTAACTACAATAATTGCAACCTGTGTTTTGATTCATTCATTTAAGTGTTAAATTAATGGATAGGGGTTTGGCAGTTTACCTTGAGTTTGTCCTATAATTATGTTGAGCTAAGCCACCAATTAGTAGTAAGTGTTTAAAATAAATTCTAAATAAAGCTTTTAAAAATAATTTCTTAAAGATCCTATGTGAATCCTCAAATCTTGAATACTTTTTTAGTAATGGAGAATTTAATGTTCCAATATCTTGCAAAAGCAGGCACTGCACAAGCTATTTATTATGTACCCAATCTAGTCATGGGCATTCACAGCCCATTTCATTAAAATAGCTGAAAATAATAAATTTATGACATTTCAAACATTTCTAGCCTTTAAATTGCTGTGAGAAAAATACTGGATCTTTCTGAAACAGTCCATAGTTCTGAAATAATGTTGTTTGGGAACTTATACAATATTTTTGTTTTGTTAAACGAAGAAGTTTCACACACTTATTAAAGTTTGAGGTCTTTGGCAGATAAACTTCAATCATAACACCACAGTGACTGATATAACCAGGTTAATAACGTGGAATATTTGTTTCCAACAATATTTATTTTAGAACTGTGATTTGTAAGTGTCCATTTGACACCTTAGCTCAGTCGATAACGTCTCTTTGTACTGAGCTAAGGGCACCGGGTTTGATTCCTGGCATGTCCGAAAAATGTATCATTGGTGAAATGTGGGTTTACCCTTTCGCAGTGATGAATTAACTGCTGGAAACAGTAATGGACATAAATAAATCGGAAGTTTCCAAAATCACAGTGAAATGTGGGTTTACCCTTTCGCAGTGATGAATTAACTGCTGGAAACAGAAATGGACATAAATAAATCGGAAGTTTCCAAAATCACAGTATTGTCTCATAAGGCATAAATACACTGTGTAACTTTGAAATTAAAATCAAATGTGGTAGGTGCAGAAATACTTGAAATTATTTTATCTAGTGGAAATAATTTTTTTAAATATTTCTTTCCAGTGAACCAGAATCGAATGATACCACTGGAAAGAAGCATGAAGGTATGGGATCTCTTATTTTTTAGTATAACATGAAAACTTTATAAAACACTGTCAAATAATGTAATTAAAAGATAGATTGAAGAAAGGTGGAAACAATTAAACTTCTTTTTTTCATTTCCTTGTGCACGATTCATACTTATATCAACCTTCCATCTCTCCTATTAATACTTTTGATAGTTTGAATGGAAATTAAATATGATATGTGTCATAATGGACAAACAATCTCCATACCCCTTGCTTGAAGCCATTATATTTTAATATCACAAAATACAATGAAAATTATTCATGCTTGTACCACCCTTGGTTGGGCAACAATTTTGTCAAATACCATGTTATAGTTGGTGTGAAACAGAACATGTCACAACTTTGTGTTGCTGGAATGTTTTGGAGAAAAATGTATGTCATAGACCAAGCCTGGTCAACCCAAATTGTTCTGCCGACCACTTTGACAAACTATTTAATTTTCTAGGAGCCACACATAAAATAAAACACTATTTAAAAAAATTGAAAACAAAATTCCCTAAAAATATATATATTTTGTTCATTAACTGTAATATTTATATACATCAGTGAGATATTTGCTTTTCTTTACTATCACTCAATTTTTAAAAAACTACTTCAATATTGGTAGTTGCACATCCCAATTGATTTACCAGATTTTCATCTGTTATTGAATCTCGAGCTCCACTTTCATTAAGTTTGATTTTATAAAAAGTTTCACAAACATAGGATGTGAATTTGAAAGCACTCAGAATGAATTTGTTGTGCATAAAATCATAATTTGGGATACTTTTCCACTGTCAGATAAGTGTAGTAAAAGTTGATTTTTAATGTTGTGGAATGACTGTTAATTAATTACTTCCATCTGCAGAGTTTTGGGTGACAGTAAAAACATTGTGAAATGGAAACCCAAGTATCAACACTTTATCATATTTTGCGAGTTCTGGGAAACAACAATCAAATGCTGCTAAAAGTTTTTTTAATTTCATCGGTGTACCTCAAGAAATTTCTATGATGAGTGTTTTTGAAGTTATTTTAACATGGAAAAATGTTGAGCATTATTATTTCTAAATTTGGCACTAGAACAAACATAATTTAATTTAGAATGCTTTCATGTAATACAAGCATCATTAGTTAAATTATTTTGCCCCTGCAACTCCTTGTTGAGCTGGTTAGTTTTGTTTTTTTTGTTATATCTACTAAAAATCTACCACTCTTCATCATTTAATTCAGAAACTGATACTTTCTCCTCATTAGCACAAATTTCAATGTCTTCCCTTAACTCAAATAATAATTTTAATTTTAAACCCTTTCCACAACTCTGTCATCTTACACTGGTAAAATACACGATGTCACCATATTTGGAACATAACTTGATTAGGAGTTACTTGAACTGGCGATGTTAAAGCGCATGCAATCAAACTTAGTTTACAATTTTATCACCACATCCATGGCATGGCTCATAGAAAACACTCGAGAGCATAAATATTGCGGATGTATCAAACAGTGTATGATAAACAGATCACTGGTTTTAATGATTCTCACCACTGACTCATTCATAAACAACTTTGAATCTCATTTATTTTTCCCTTCCATAACAAGTGATCCATCTGTTGTCCAAAAAGCACCTCTAAATGTAAACTATTGTTCGACAAACACTTTTTTTGTATAGCTTGGAAAACATCTTCACCTTTAGTGGAGTTTTTAAGCTTAAAAGGTTTAGCATTTTTTCTGTCACTTGGAAAGAATTATTAACTTCACAAATAAATATGGTAAGCTGAGATGTGTCTAAAACACCTCTACTTTCCTCAAATGCCAAACAATAAGCTTTAAAACCCGCCTCAGTGGCGTAGTTGGCTAACGCGCTAGTCGTGTTGAGCTCGACTGCTGAGGACGGGGAGATCAAGGTTCGAATCTTGGTCGGGTGAACTGGGGGTTGTTTTTCCTGAATGGTTTTCCACTCTCC
>CABFOV010000985.1:23968-70445 GCA_902141375.1 Timema poppense
CTCCACCGTGGTTCAGATTCCACATTAAACTGTAGGTCCTCCATTTCATCTCACAATCACCCTACCATTACACATTAGCGTAAGTGCGTACAACCCGAACGGGTAGTAAGACGCTGTGCTAATAGTAATAATAATAATATTTGTCTTTGCACTTAGAGTTTCGATATATCGAACATTAAAATTATTTTCTAACTTTATAAGTTTTATCTTTGGCCTTGTTTGTAAACATGGCTACTAAGAGGAAAGCTCTGATTCAAGACAGAAATACTTGCAATATTTATTGATAGCTCAATCGAGAGTGATCAATTTATTAGTGATTATGAAAGCAGTGATTCTGAATTCGTAAATAATGAAACTGAACAAGAATTATATTCTAGTGAAAGTGATATATCGGATCAAGTAGGAGTGGCAGCTGACATTGATAACACGAGTGTGAATACTAGTGATTCCTAAAGGAATTAAATAAATCTTGAAGATCAGGATAATCCACCCCAACCTCTTTATATCTATTCAAAAGTACCAGGTTTGAAGTCCCCTCCCGCTCCCCTTCTGATTCTAAGCCAATTATTTATTTTAGTCTTTATTTTACTATAACCCTGTTAAAGTTGATGGTCACTGAAACAGCTGCTATGTATCATAACCCAATTTTAGCGTAAAATCTAATATTAGGCTTTTTGTGTAAATTTTGTCATTTACTCAGTTTCTATGTTCTTTCCAATGATTTTTCCTATTTCAAGCCATTTAAATTTTCATTGCTCAAAAATTGATGTTAAATAAAGCAATAAGTTTTTTTTAGTATTTTAGCTAGTGATTTTTTTTACTATATTTAAAAATGAAAAAAGGATATGTATAATTATATCATCAGATTGGCAAGCATGTTAGCTAGTGTATGTACAAAAAAATAGTGTAAGTAGTTCAAAGACTAATAAGTTATCAAAATTTAAACAAAATCCTGTATTTTTCAGCAAAATAGCTTGGCACTTTTAGCACAATTTTTTGTAATTTTTCTTGACACACAATGGTGTAAATTGTTGCTCTGCAAATCAAACATGTTAATCTGTAGTTCTGTACTATGAAAAGGTAATACTCTTCGCAATGCTCACTGAACGATCCACTTTCTTTCGTATTTTTTTAAAATCCATTCTGAATTAATAGAATAATCAGATGCATAGTTCCTGAACACTACAACAACACCAAACACAGATTTATAAAGTGCTGTTGAATAAGTCTTTGCCATTATTTCCCAACAAATGTTGCACAAAATGTCTTGAAAGACCTGGATACATTAAGTTCTATTTTTATTATGATGGTGGCAACACTTGATTTGCTAAAGCCATAGGTAATTACAGAATATGGCAATTTCTCTTCCACCACTTTGTCTATTAATATAAGAACAAATTAATTTTGTTTTTTCTCAGTTGTCATTAATAGTTCCGCCATCACTAATAAAATAATGATAGGGAAATTGCTCCAAGGAAAACCTCTTTTATTGATGGAGGTATTTTCAATGTTGTTATGTTTGGAAGAAGGTACAAGAAAGGTGGAAACATTAATAAGGTAACAAACGCACTATGGCTTTTACATTGAAAATAACCCAGTTCGTATTTTACATTGCTGCCACTGGACAAAGAGGTAGTGGCTACCTCTTGAAGAAAATCAATCATTACTGCCCAATCCCCCGACCTAGTTTTGGTTCCATCAGAACTCATCAGGAGGGAGTGTAAACTTAAAGAAGCGAGTGATGTTTCTAAAGTATTTTTAACACAGTTTTTGTATTAACTAGTAGTCTAAGGTCGAGGATATCTTTCAAAATTGACAGCCTCAGATCATTTGACTTGAATGAGTATGTGAAAATAGATCTAGTATTTTGTCGCTGTCAAATAAGATTATTCCTAAGAACATTTGAATCCATGTTATCTGTCATGAATGTATATATATCTCTTTTTTTTTAGATGAAACAAATTTATCATCAAGACGTCCCTGTCGCTTGACTAAGAGGAAGCAAGAAGGGCTTTACAAGGAGCAACCTATCAATATGTGAGTATCGACATCCATCCGCTTAAAAATATTACTATAATGCATTCATGACCTAAGTTTACTTGGATGACAGCTCTAAAAGTTGCTAGAAATAGTCCCTGTCACTCGGGTTAGCTGTAATGAAAACATATGGTAATGTAGACTATGAATGTGATAGTTAACCACAATAATTTATAGGCCAATATTATGCCTCCAAGAAATTTTGAAATTGAAAATTTTGAGTCACTAAGCTGAAAGAAAACACTAGAAACCAATTATTATATATTTATATATATATATATATTTTTTTATATATATATATATATATATATATATATATTATCTGAAAGAAATTTTTTTAAACTGTATAATCTGAAAGAAAAACATTTAAAACTGATTAGTATAGCTGAAAGAAAAACACTTTAAACTGCTTACTATAAGATGAAAGAAGGAGTTATTGCAAAGTTTAATACACATTTATCTCCTAAATATATTCGGCATATATTTTATAGTCACAGCACAAATTAATTTTTATGGTTTTGGAATGTTATTTATTTGTACTATGTTACTTGTAAAACATGTTTAATTTAACTGTTATTTTAAAGGTGCTTTAACACTGTAGGTAATCAGCACCTTGTTCCTTAATTTGGCAATAGCGTACTGCCAGCACTTCTTCTTCACTGTCACTTTTGTTGTTGCCTATTTGTATAATGAAAGGTTGGGCTTTGCTTGCATCCATCTTAATTTCTCTTTCCCAATCATCATTAATTATCTTCTTAGTGTGGTCGACATTTTTAATCTAATTGAAATGGAACACATTTTTAAAAATATATTTGTATTATAATTACAAGCTAATGATAGTGATGATACAACACTTCTTTATGATTTTAATTGTTATATTTTTGATAGTTTGAAAATATAGCTCTAGTACCTTTCAGGTGTGGCTCTAGCAATTTTTTATATGTCAACAATAATGAAAATATTTTAAAAATGAGTTTCACCAAAAAATATATATATTTATATTATATACATATAAATATATATATATATATATTTATTTATTTTTATATTTATTTTTATTTATATATATATATACATTATAATCTGAAAGATTTTTTTTTAAACTGATTGTATAATCTGAAAGAAAAACATTTAAAACTGATTAGTATAAGATGAAAGAAGGAGTTATTGCAAAGTTGAATACACATTTAGCTCCTAAATATATTCGGCATATATTTTATAGTCGCAGCACAAATTAATTTTTATGGTTTTGGAATGTTATTTATTTGTAGTATGTTACTTGTAAAACATGTTTAATTTAACTGTTATTTTAAAGGCGCTTTAACACTGTAGGTAATCAGCACCTTGTTCCTTAATTTGGCAATAGCGTACTGCCAGCACTTCTTCCTCACTGTCACTTTCGTTGTTGCCTATTTGTATAATGAACGGTTGGGCTTTGCTTGCATCCATCTTAATTTCTCTTTCCCAATCATCATTAATATCTTCTTAGTGTGGTCGACATTTTTAATCTAATTGAAATGGAACACATTTTTTAAAATACATTTGTATTATAATTACAAGCTAATGATAGTGATGATACAACACTTCTTTATGATTTTTATTGTTATATTTTTGATAGTTTGAAAATATAGCTTTAGTACCTTTCAGGTGTGGCTCTAGCAATTTTTTATATGTCAACAATAATGAAAATATTTTAAAAATGAGTTTCACCAAAAAATCTAAATAAAAACCATATGCCCCAACACTCAAACACACTATTTAAAAACCAGTTTTCAAGAATATATGCAAACCTAACCAAATCAAACAATTCCAAATGAGCTGTGCTGGGTTTTAATATACAGCAATGCAAATTCACTTAAACACACGTTCCATGAAAAGATCATTGCCTATTAAAATGTATACCTAGGGCTGTATCTGAATAGTCAATTACACTTGACTTGATGCAGATTTGATTAATGTACACTTATCACACACTTGAGATTGAAGACTGCAACACACTATTTGTATGGCAAACTATCCTTTCCACACCCTAGAGTCCACAGTGCTGCTTCCTACTGAAGAGCTTAGAAACTATTTTAAACGCCATCTTTCGCTG
Organism: Timema poppense; assembly: GCA_902141375.1. Lineage (NCBI taxonomy): Eukaryota > Metazoa > Arthropoda > Insecta > Phasmatodea > Timematidae > Timema > Timema poppense. The sequence continues at coordinate 28,101 of CABFOV010000985.1, forward strand.
GTTATCACTAGCTCTAGCTCTAGTAGATGAAAAAATAAACAATTGTGAGTCAAACACCGCATCAAGGGCGTGCTATTGCCCTTAGACTCAAGGGTGTATGAGGGGTGCATCATCATACTTTGTGACTATTTGGGCAGATTTAGACTTGATCACGTGATTGCCAATGGAATTATCATGTGAACGTCAAGGGTTGATGGTGCGTGAAGTATACTATTTGGATACAGCCCTAGTTTATTTAGGTTATGATATGAAGTTGATGGAAAAAGATCACTGCCTATTATCATATCTGCCACAAATTCAGTCAAAACATTTGTTTGATTCAGGATTTAAATTTACAAAACACTATATCTATTGAAGAAAATAGGAATAGAAAATCCATGGAATGTGGAACCCTCATTGTGATTAAATAAACCAAATGGGATGCTAGTAAAACATATTCATTATTAATTATAATATTTAATATTAGTTTTCTACTCACTTCAATACAGTAGGTTTCGAGAGTGCTAGAAGATCTGCAATTAACTGCCTTGCATCCCCTCCCTTTGATTAGGCCACGGTCAATCATTAATTTGAGTCTTCTTCCACAGTTGATGATATCCAGTTGTCTTTGGTGATCTGTAATTTCTATTTTTTTTTTCCCTGGAATCTAATTATCAGAAAAACACACAAAAAACTATGCACAAATAAAAAATCCCCTTATAAAATTTCACGAAATTACTGTAAATAAACACACAATGAATTAAATAGATATAAATTGCGCCGATTAAAGTTAGCCAAATTAATATGTAGGCTATTTGAACCCACGAGAAAATATCTGTATACACAAAGTTATTCTTAAAATAATTAGTAAAATGATCTAGGATTAAGTTTTTTTTACGTTAAAACAGAGGCCCAATAATTAAAATAAAAGATAATTAAAATTAAAGTTATAAATTATTTTAAGTTAGAGAAAGGATATCAAGCTAGAGATTGAATTTAAAGTTAAAAATATAACAAATACGCACATTAATAAATTCTATGAATTATATTTAAATTAAACAAAGCTTTAATTTATATTTGAGGTCATCAATAAAGCTTATTTATCCTTTTATTCCAGTTAAAATAATTATTATTCAAAGCACTTTCTCAAGTGGTCTAACAAATATGGCTTTAAAAGGGCGACCAACAAATATTAACCATGTGGTTGATCATGACACAAACAAGTTATTTAAAATGGTGCACCCATGCATATTTTATTTAGTTAAATAGTTCTAAAACAATAAAATAATTATATATAATATAAATTAAAAGTATTTTATCTTTACCAAGTAAATACGATACCTGTATTAAAAGGTATTAATGGATGCACTATATTACACAGAGTAGACATTCCAAAACGAAGAAAAATTATTTTTAATAATATGTTTAAAATGTTGTTTCGGATAGGGTAAAAAGAAATGATTAAAAGTAATGAAATAATGTGAGAAAACTTAAGTTCAGGTTATTTAAAATTTAACATTTAATTAAAAAACTTAATGTTTATAATAAAACAGTGATATTTTACCAGTGTTGGCATCTCAAAACCTAAACATATAATTTTTGAACTGTCATCTAGGTCACCCAAGACCTATCATGAATGGATTATACATGTTGCTTAAGTCAGTTTTATTAAATCTATAGTTGAAAATCAACTACAAAAAGTGGAAGGAAAATCAAATAAGTTAATATTTAAAAATAATATACCAGGATCGATGGGCATACGGCTAAAAGGTTATCTTCAGCTTGCCTTGCCCGATGATGGAAAGGTCAGGAATCAATTCCTAGCCGGGTGTTCTATGGGTGTATTTTCTTTTATGGCTTTTCACTCATACTCCATGCAAATGGGGGTACATTATCTCTCAATTTTAACCTTCCCAGCTCTCACCTTAGTGCAAATATGCAGATAACCCGGATGAGTAGTAAGATATGGTACAAAAAACAAATGTATGTTTTCTCTACCAACTCACTTTATAAAATTAACAAAGCCAAATCATTCATATCCTTTCCCCGCCTTTAGTTAAATTATTATATTTAGGTAAAACCATCACAAACACTCACTGTACGTATCCTAATAAATTCAGTTTACGACATTAGACTCCCCATTTGGCGGGGAAGGAATTCACCGAGGGTGGTTTAACCAGCCTAGCTTATAATAATGCGTTTCCTTTAAAACTACCCACATCCTTAGCTTTTAAAGAAAGCCATTCATACCTCTTTTGTCGAATATTATAATTTTTTCAAATTCCATTATTTAAGGTACCTATTTGCTTTAATCAAAACATTTGATAAAAAAAACACTAGTCAGAGGATATTGCGTGTTAATGTATTGGAACTCTTGTCTTATTTTATATCTCATGAGATTTTTTTCTTTTTATTGGGCTTTTGCCAACTTGAAAGAAGATAGATTTTTAGATATTTAACCTAAATATTACAATAAGGATTGAAAAACTATAATTATTACTAGGAATGGGATCAAATCCCTCAAATCCTTGAGAATATTCAAGGAATATCGAATTTGAGACTCAAATCCTTTCAAAAGATAAGTTATTTTCATTTGAAATTTGTTTCAAAGTGCTAATACTGCCTTTCGGTGGTTCATAACCAACATAATTATGAGACAAACTCAACAACCAGGCCCCAGACTAGTATTTTAACACTTAGCTGAATGTATGAATATTATAATGAGTGGCTTATAAGCAGGGCTGCCAAGTCAGTATGCCAAGCCTTCGACTCTTGACTCCTTCAAAAATGACTAATGTATATAAATTAGTAATAACAAATTTATTGCAGTAATATGATCCAATACAGATGACTTCATGGGAAGCTTCTTTGGCATTGGGAATTTATATTTGAATGGTTTTGTCAATCCAAATTACAAATATTGGTTCTAAAGAATAAAAAATAGTATAAAATTAAAATGTTAACATATATTGTTGGAACATTATAAGTTTTTTATGAAGTCGGGAGTCGGTACATTTTTACTGACTGCACCCAAAATTGCTTCAGACCTCGACCTCACAGCCCTGGTTATAAGAAAGAATTAGAAATGGGATGCTCAAATCCTCAAATCCCTTGAATCCTATAGTATTTGAGAGATTTAAGATTCATAAAAATCTAAACTACATTTATGAAGACTTTTACTTCAAATAACATTTAAAGCAATTGGTAAAAGGAATTATGTAAATTTGTGAAGTTGGAAGAGCTACGAAATTACAAAAAATGGACAAAATTGCATCAATATTAGAGGAATACTGATTCAGAAAAACCAATTACAGATACCGATTACTGATTGTTTAAAATAATTGCTCATGTTACGGTTATTTACACAGATTAATCCTGATTATCGATTATTTATAACTATTGGGAAATATACTTAAAAGAATGATAACAGTTGGTGTAACTAATACAAAAAGATTTTATTTAAAAATCAACAGTTGAAGCTTTAATAATCTCTTTTTTGAGCGAACAAGTCCAGCAGAGGTAAACATTCTTTCTGAAGCCACTGATCCACCAGGTACATTCAGAAACCGTTTAACTAGTTCCTTCCCTTCAGTTGAGGGAATCTTGTTTCCAATAGATCAATGTATCTGTTGAAATGACCTCTGGTTTGATCTTCAAAACTAATATGCCTCTACTTCATCTTTTGTTGTAATTTCTAAACAAATTATTTGGTATTATTTAGAAAACCAAACTTCTTTTGACTTTATCAGATGAATTTTAACTTAAAACAACACATTAATTTAGAAATAATTTGTAAAGTGAATATTTAATAATTACAAAATCTCTTGTAATTCATTGTTTCATTAACTTCCCTTGCATGTGTTCATCAGTCTCCTCTCCTTCATCCAGCAGCTCTTGAAACATGTTAAAGAGGCTAACTCCAGAGGTACTGGTCAATGGTTTAGGCTTTGGTTAGTTTAAACCATGTGGAGGATCACTTGTTGACACATGAGCCAAATTAAGTTCTTCAATTAGAAATTGTTTGACACTCTCAAATACACTATTTTTTCCAAATAATCTGCTTAATATCAGGGATCTAGAGTTGTTGTAATGATATGGGGCTTTGACTTGTCAAGATATAGAAACCGTCTGTCAATTGCAGAAATCAAGTCTCATACAGTGTTTTTTTAAACATATTTAGAGTGTCAATTTTTATTAAGCCTCTCTTTAATGTATAGACAAATGAAATTACATCAGCAATGATACAACTTTGCTCACTGATATGAAGTGTCACCTCTTCAAATAAGCTTAAAATATGAACCAAATCACTTATTATTGTACAGTCAGATGCACTGAAATAACAACCATAAACTTTAAATTCTGGAAGGACGTCAGATACTGGTAAACACTGTTACAGAAGACGACGTAACATCTTGAAAGTCGATTTCCATCTTGTTGGAACATCTTATATTAGACCTTTTACTTGCAAATTCATTTTCTCTTGAGGGCAATGAAGAGGTTTTTTTGGCAGAAATTGAATGGTGAAAATGTGACACAAGTCTTTTCGCCATTCCTATAACCTTTTGTGGTGCTGCTTCATTAAAAATATTATTGATTATAATTAATTGAATGGTGTGTGCTAAACAAGCAGCCCAATGCTCCAAATGAAGGTGTATAAAACACTCAGAAATCAGACTGTAAATTCACTATTGATACCTTTATAGCCCCACAGAGAATAAATTATAAAACCCAAGACATTTGATTCAATAAGTGAACAAAAAACCTAATATGCAAATAGTAGCTAGACTATGAGTGACTAAACAATGTGCTGCATGAGTGGGCGCGTGGGGTATTTCATACCCCAATAATGAGCTTGCTTCAAATATATATATTGTAAAGACAATAAAATAAAATAATTACATTCCAACTATACCAAAAGTCAGTCAAGATCCCAATGAAGGAATAAAAAAATTAACAGGCTCTTTGGGAGATTGACAGTGCTACCTACAACACCAATAAATATAAGATTGGGGTACTTTATACCCCAACGCGCCCGCTCGAGGGTTAAACATGTTTTAGGTTCAATTTTAAATATTTTCACTTTGGGATAAAACATATTTAAGGATTTGAGTATTCAAATTTGGATTCAAAATTCATCAAGATTCGGATATGAGATTTGCATTTGAGAAATACAGGATTCGACCATCTCTGGGAAGAATGTTGCAAACATTTATTCACTATTTCTTTTTTGTATAATTCTGTTATATTTATATTTCTTCTGAGGTTTATAATTATTTCCAAGATTGAAATTTGAATTCGAGATTCGGGATTTGAAAGTAAAATGAAGATTTGGATTAGTAAAATGGTGGACTCAATCCAACTCTAAATAATAATTTTGGTTTAATTACTCGTGTAACTTTTATTTTGACACACTTAAATTATGATTTTCTCAAATTATAACATGTTTTATCTGAATACTATTCTTTTTGTCGAGAATTATTTTTTTAATAATGTTTAATTCAAAATATTTATTAAACCTTACTGTGCTTTTATCCTCAGAAAACTAAGAAGATAAATATTCTAGCGACTGGAGATAAACTTGCTGCAAGTAATCACGACTTCTGTGTTTGATACATTTCAAATGAACTAGAAGTGTACCGGTAATGATAGCAAAACATGATTTTAGGTAAGGGTGTTCGAGTCGGTATTTATGACTTCAAATATGAATGAAATCATCACGTTTATTTCGAGTTCGAGTAATATGGATAAATGTTTGTACTAGGAATATTTAAAGTTGAGCTTTTGTAATAGAACATAAGCACAAACATAAATTTTTTAAGAATGAAATGTTTTGTCATAAAATGTATGATCACAAAAATTTGGATTTCTAAATAAATTCAATTCAGTTGTGTGAGTAATTTTTTTAATTTTAATCAGGCATAAAGAGATATTGAGGGGGACTATTTGCTATTAATTATTATCTTCTAATTGAATCAAATTAACTACTCTTCAAATTTGTTTAGCTAAAATCGAAGATTCCAAGTATTCAAAAAATTTTTAGTTTTATTAAAATCTTCAAGTCTAGTTTGCACAACTACTAAAATGTGACTTGAACTTGAATTTTTGATAAATCGTATATCCCTAGCTATAAGGTTTGTGAGTAAAATAAGCTTATACATGTGAACTATATAATATAAATTAGGTCTAAGGCTTAGGGATTTCACAAAAGATACTTTGGTCATGACCAACCATTCATTTTAGGGAGAAAGAAATTAATTGGCAATAAATTACTAATTTATAAAATATTTTACTAAAGTGTTGGCATAAGTTAAGTACATCGTGAAAGTTTTGGTCAGATCCAGCCTTTGTTGTGTGGCCCATAACAAGATGTACTAAATCAAACAAATCATTAATTTTTTTGTATCAGAACATAAATTATGAGATCATCATGACTATATTTTCTGGTAAAATGAGAGATCTCCACATCTCTAGGGATAAAAACTTAGGCAATTTTAAGCCTCTTTCAACATGTATATTGCTTTTGGTGTTTATTTTTATAAAATGGCATTGAAGATGTATTTGTATAGTATAGATCAAGATATATTTATTTTAGCACTAGTTTTCATGTAAATATGTGAAAAGAAACAATGTTGGTTAAGTATAGATTTTATCATCGATCTCTTGTATGCATTTTTTTTTAGAGTGTTAGTTGTTTTACTATTTCACCATTATTGTGTATGAACTTTGAGCCCTACATGTTTATGGCAGATGTGTAAGCCTTGCCCTTCTATCACCTTAACAATTTTTATTAAATACAGCAGCCTTTTGGCACCATTTTTTTCATTGTATCTTTATGAGAAGTTGCATTCCTTTCCCTTATATAGTTTTCATTAAGTTTTTGCATTGTGAATACAATAAGTTACTTTAATTGCTGAACAACAATAACTTGGTTACTATATTTATTTGGAAAGAAATGTAGAAATATTTTTCTGAAATCAAATTTTATATATTTGGTGAATATATTTTAAATTTTATATGCATAAAAAAAAAGTAACATTTTAATAATTATTATTTGTGCACTTCAAGAACCATTTGATTAAATGTGACTGGTGTGTGTTTTTAAAAACTTTTGTAAGATTGGAATTAATCATTGTGAATGAAAATGTTATAGGTACCTAATAAACAATTTTTAACTAAATATCTGAATAGGGCTAAAAATTGTTATATATGCTTATATTAATGTTTTTTAAGACTAAAAGAAAAAAATATATATACTCCTAATCATATAAAGTTATGTTTCTAAAAGGTGACCTGGCGGTCTAGGGGTAAGGTGTCAGACTTCTATGCTAGCGACCGGGGTTCGATCCTCGGTCCCGGCAAAGATTTATCTGATTACCAAACCCTTCCTTCACCTCTGACAAGACATCTTGTGAATGTTGGGAATGCCAGGCCTCCACCGTGGTTCGGATTCCACGTTAAACTGTAGGTCCTTAATTTCATCTCACAATCATCCTACCATTACTCATTAGCGTAAGTGCGTATAACCCGAACGGGTAGTATGACGCGGTGCTAATAATAATAATATGTTTCTAAACTGGATTGTTTGAGAATGTTGCAAAAGTATTTTGTTGTATCAGCTGGCCATCTAAGACAAGGCAGTATGCAAGAATGAGACTAATGTTAGGGCTGTTACAACTGTACTTATTATATTACAACCAGAAACAAAATTCTTGGTTTCACTTCTTTAAATGTAAAATAAACAAAACAGACCAACAAAGATCTTAGCACAGTAACTATGCCGCGATCAGTAGACAGAAACCAGGCCTACCGATATATCTTGCCCATCAGCGGTAAGATACTGCCCATATCATTTTGCCCCTCACACATTATTATAAGAAATATGTACTTATAATATCTACAAAATAATTGGTCTTCAGAATGTACTAAAAAGTTATCTGGAAATCTCCTTAACTGGCCTCTGAGGTATTTCATAAACTTTTTTTTGACCCAATTTTTATAAAATATTTATTGACCAATTATGTGAAATTTTGTGGGTAGTTGAGGTAATTGGCGTAGAGCCAGAATGGGTAGTGAGATGCAATGCTAAAAAAGTAACAAATTTAGAAACTTGCTTGCTGACTACTTTGAAATATGGCACCACACATCTCTTGATAAGGTAACTTAAGGTAGTTTTAAATCAACTTTACCTAAACATTATTTCTTGAAAGTATTTTAAATTCAAAACTTAGAAGCTTTAAAATAATATACAGAATATAAGCAGATTATATATTTATTTTTAGTAATGGCTCAGTTTTCTTCTATATAAGTATGTTGTTAAGCACAACCACACTAAATGTGTCATTGTATTAAAAAGAAATAGAGGGAAGATATTGACTAGTTAAACTTGCAAAATTTGTTTACCTGAAAAAAACTTCTGCTAACGAGTATAAACACTCACTTTTCTATTTGAACATGAACATCATTGACCTGCATTTCAAAGTTAGGTATTGCTAGACATATGCTTCACATACCTTTTTAATCTACATTCTTGTAGGAAGATTCCTACTGGTCAATTTCATGAATATACCAAATAGCCCACGCTGTAGATTAAAATAAACTATTTATTTATTTATTTATTTATATACACACACACACATTAACACGGGAAATCTGAGCTTGACTTGACGCTATTGAAGCTGTCTGTGACAGTGAAAGCTTGTCCTTAAAAATGTGTTTGTGTTTTTTAGTGTTATATCTAAACAATTTCTACTCCAGTATCACCTAGGTAAGTGTGCTGGCTATCCCTCCTAATTTAAACCATGATTTCACCTAGTGCTCTATACCACATAACCTTATGTCACAAGTAAGTGACATTGTTAAGAACAGCTTCACAGTTCTTAGTTGAAATTTTGTTTGATAAAAATACACAATGAATTTAATACAGGATTTTAAAACTAGCCTACCCCTATCACATCATCATCATAACAATTACAGAAAGACGAAAACAATCATATTTCTCAAAACACAAAACTTGGATCAGTAATTGGTATAGGTGTACGAGTAATCATTTTTCTCCTCATGTTGAGTTTGGATGAAAACATAAAAGTTTTTTTATATTGTACTGGAAATATCTCAAATTAATTTTAGTAATAAATTCATACATAAACCATAAGCACAAACATGATGTTTTAGAATAACATTTAGGGAAAGGGGGAGGGGGGAAGATGAGGGGTGGTTAAGTTACAAATTCGGGTTTTAAAATAAAATTAATGAAGTTATACAAGTTATATTTCTTTTAAACAGACAAAAATAATTATATGGAAAATTTACCATCAAAAATATCTTAAAATTGAATTAAATTAATTAAACTCAGAATTTTCCAAATAAAACCAAGAATTCTGAGTACTTAAATGTCCCAAGTCTTGTAAAATAATTATATTCTTCAAGGTGATTTCGAACTACCACTAAAACCAGACTTGAACTCAAATTTTTGAAAACTCTCACACTACTACGAATTGGAAAGTTTTGGGTTTTTTGACATTGTTTGTATTAATGTTTTTAAATAAATAATTATTTATGCATAAACTATTTATTTTGATGTTGTAACTACATGGGTTATATAATAATGGAATTTAGACATCTCTAAAGCATTTTTTGATTTTAAATCTAATCAAATAATATTCACAAATTTTGAAAACTATCAAATCCAATCATGCCCTAGTTAAATATGTCAAAACTATGATTTTAAATAAAATGAGTAATGCATTAGTGTAAAAATATTAGATTACTAGTTTTGGAACCTAGTCCTAAAACTTATCAAGTATAAATGTAAGTTCTTCGACGTGTCATGCAACAATAGTTTATCTTGGCAATGTTAGGCGGTTTTGTGGTGATTATAAAGTTTTTTTAAAAGTAACCTATCTTCAGTCTTCAAAGAGAACACATTTTTTATGTATTATCCAGGCATGTAGAAAGGTTTTGTCAAGGATATTTTTGGTAAAATAAGTGGGGCTTATTTTCTGTTCAATATAGTTATAATTAATAAGTAGAGCCTGTTTACTTTACCCCACAATAATTGTTTTAAATATATCAACATATTTTAGGCACATAGTAGCATTTGCAACAGCCATAATGTTGTCAATATTATATCTCTTTAAGGAAAACCTCTTATAGAAACATAAAAGCCATAGGGTCATTCATTTTATATGTTTATATCCACTTTTCCTGTAGCTTCTTCCAAATATAATACATTTATCAATATTATCAAAGCTTTTCAAACCTCTAATGGAATAATTCTAACTAACAAAGACTAATATAAGGTTCTGCATTAAGTCTAGAGATATATGGAATAGGGAAATGGGCAAAACACGAGGTCCCTTTTCCAAACCAACCCACTGAAAATTCCCCTATGAGATGAACAAGGCTATGATATATGTTTAATTTTGAAATTACATATTTTAGGGCCATTCTTCTTTTATATAAATTAAACACTTGAATAATAAACTGCAAGTGTTAGTTGACCAATGAATGCTGCAGCTTCATCTGAACGTTCAAACTCTTACAGAGATGTTCTTGCACAATAAATTACAATCTCACCATGTGCTCATGCTGCATTTAGTTTTGGATGATACATAATTTTTTTACTTGAGTGACTGGCATATCTGGAAGTGGTTCCAAGAATCCCCAAAACCTTAATCTCGAGGTGTGTTTCTTTGGGGGATTTTTCAAGTCAAAAGTGTACTGTGGAAAGGCCTGGGGCATTGATCATCTGAAGCAGCGCTTAACTGAAATATTTACATGGGCTAAGGCTGGGTGAGAGGAAACTCTAGTTAATCCGATATATTATTTCTGTTGTCAACATCCCTTTCACAACTAATACAAAGCCTACAGCGATAAATAAGGAATCAGTGGATAGGATTTTTTACCGACTTCCGACATAGCATACTCAGTTTACGTTAAGACACATTATTTGTTTAAAATTTAAGTTAAAAGAAAAATCTAAATTTAAGATTATTGCATTCTGACCTCAAATATTGTATACAAAGAGGTATTGTAATTTGTAAATATGTTTACATTAATAAACACTCTTTGCCATTTTGTGTAAACACTTCGTGGAGTATTTAATTTCAACAACCCAACCAAATACTTTTTTTTTTTGGGGGGTGGGGGTTAGATGTGCGGAAGTTTTGCAAGAGTTTACTGGTCAAAATATATTTGCAGTTCTTATCATAAATGCCTTTAGGGCCAAAATAATTAAAATATTGCTCTAATAGAATAGTTATGTTTAGTTTTATACATATAATAATATTTAAAAAAATTCTGTTCTAACACCACACTGGTCATAACAAATAAAAAAAATAACTGTTTATGTTACTTTTTACTTTAAATTGCGTAGACTTCCATCTTACCTTTGGTGGACAGTAGGGATATGCGAAATCCACTTTTTCAATTCGAAGCAAACTCGAATTGAATATATGAATTATTAATCATCATGAAAAGCTTACAGCCACTGGCTGGGTCTCTTTGGAACAAAAGCATATCTAACGCCTCCTTTCTTCCCACCATCTTTCTCCCTCCACCTTGGCCCAGTATTTTCCTCTTTCCTTCACACTCCTTACTCCCTTCAGCCATCTGTCCCTTGGTCTTTCCCACGAACTTCTACCCCCCACCTCCATATCCAACATCCTCCTGGGCATCCTTTCTCTCTCCACTCTTCTCACATGGCCACCTTAGTCTCTATCCTGTCCTGGACTGGCTCTTCCTTTAATATTCTTCCTATTCTCTCATTTCTCATCCTGTCAAATTTTGTCACATTAATCCTGCTTCTCAAGAATCTCATTTAGCTCGCCTGCATTCTGCTTTTATCCTGTTCCTTCACTACCCTTGTTTCTGCAGCGTACATCAATATTGGTAGGTAACAAGCATAGCAGATCACTCCCTGCTCCATATCAGGCTTCTCACACTTGTGAAAAATGACTCTGCTTGCCTTCCTCCCTCACTTATCTCCTATCCCTTCCACTCTCCTCTACAATACCGCCTAGATACTTGACATTATTTACTATATTCAATTGCTTCCCTCTCACTGTCACACCAGTTGTATACCTGTCCTTCTTGTCATGATCACCATCTCACTCTCACATTAAACCTCATTCCATACCGCTCCACAACTTCCCAAAACTCCAGCTGCTCCTGTACTTATTTCTCCTCATTAACCTACACCATCAGGTTATCTGCAAACACCATTTCATTCATCTTTTCCTCCCCAACTACTTCTACCACTTCCTTCAGTATTTTGTCCATAACTACAATGAACAGTAGGGGTGAGAATATGAAATATTATCGAAACCAAATTGAAGTTTGAATATTTTTATTAGTGGTTTTTTTCCTTTAAAAAAATTAATATATATAAAAAACTATGATGCATAGTTATACTATAACTTTATGCTCTAAAACTATTTGTAAATGTTTTATTGCAAACTTCTTTGTAATCTGTTGTTTTATTCTGATAGATCAAATTATTATCACAACGTGAAATTAAATTAATCCTACCTAAGAATCTTTACAATTGTAAGTCAAGTCAAAGCTTTGTACACCCTGAGCAGATGAATTACCTTGTCAATTAGGAGCAACCATATCAATGCCACGTCCAAAAAATATATGTTTACTGGGTTGTTGAGCTAGCTCCATCCTAGACTTAGTGGTGCTGCAATGTTTGTCAAGTGTGTGCTGATAAAGAGTTGTGAAAAAGATTAGGCAAAGAGTTGTTTATTTCATCGAACATTCATTAACTTGAAAAAATGTTGTCAGTGCAGTGAAACCAGATATAACCCTTTAGAGGAAAAGAGGAAGAGAAGAACCCTACAATCTTTTTGACAAACCAATTTCACATTTTTCAGTTTTAAAGAATATTAACATGTCTATTTTTACTACGATAATAGTCTACGCATACACATTTTTGTAACTGCATATTTATTATCTCGTTGGGTTATACTCACATGTACTAACTACACTAATGAGTAAGAGCTCTGCTGATGATTGGGGATAAGTGTTATAATATATTGGGTCTACTAAGGGTGCTTTTTTCTTATTGATTTCCCACTTTTCTTCCAAAGAAATGCAGGTAGCTTATCTCTAAAAATCTTCCTTTTCTGTGTATAACCCATTGAATTATCATATATGTGTATAACCTGAACAAGTAGTAAGACATAATGATAAAAGATGACTAAGGTTGAATTTAAAGAAAAAATACACGCATTATCTGATAGAGAATACTACTTGCATGGGACATGTCTTTATTTGATAGAAAGTAATACTAGAATAGGGTGTCTTTATCTGATAGACAGCACTTCTAGTATGGGGTGTTTGATAGACTAGGTACTAATAAAATAGGGTGTTTTTTTTATCTAATAGACATTATTGTCATGGGGTGTCTTTGTTTTATAGACAGTATTTCTAGCATAGTGTCTCTTTATTTGATAGACAGTACTATTAGCATCATGGGACTTGTCTTTATCTTGTAGATGAATACTTCTCAAAAGCAGATGGTTCAATGTATCTAAACTCTAATGGAACGGGCCAGTTACACACATAAAACTGGCTCATTGCCTTTATTGCAAGCTATAAATTCCTCTTGTTCAACTTGACAAAAATGTGTCACAGCATACACTAACCAGTAAGATGCTTTTACTAAGTTATTAAAATGCTTTGAATCAATATTTTGTTTTTCACCATTTTGTATGTTGAAAAAAACTATTCTTAAGCTTCATTATTTTGTTTTGGGTTTAGTATCAAATTAATTTTTAATCAAGATTGTGAAATAATATATTTAAAAAAAACTAAGATTAGTTACAAATGTTTAACTTATAATTCACTTTAAAATACTAAAAATAGTAAAGAAATATACGGTTTGTAATGTTATTGAAATCGTTTTAGAGAAAGTCTGTCCGTATTTTAATGACAGGCCTCTTTATTTTTATTCAGTATATTTAAAATTATTATTATTTTAAATTACATTTTTACTAGTTCTGTAGATATGAAGAAACCATTTACAATGTAAATAATTAATGAATCTTTACAGGTTTGAAAATCTAATTTACATAAGTCCCATTAGTTTTCTTGTTAATTGATTAAAAAGAAATGTGTTTCAAAACCTGCTGCACCCTCCACCTGTGGTGCTCCTCCGTCCCCCTAATGGAGAGAATTTACTTGAACAAGTTCACATGATCTTCCAAAAGCATGTTAACCAATGCACAACTGTTGACAGTGTATTTTGAGAATATATTATATCAAAAAATGTAGATAAAAATATATTTTCAGACTTTATGGCCACCATTATATTAATATAATTAAAATAAAGACATTGATATACAAACAAGGATTTTTAGACTGGAGCAGGAATCAAGACACTTCAATTGTATTTTACTTAAAAAAGTTTATATTTTGCAGTTATTTAAGGAACTATTGTTTATTGTAGGTTATTATATGAATGGAACGAGGTATATATAATACTGAAATGTATTAAAAGTTTCAATTCGTTATTATTAAACTAAATTTGTATAGGGCCCATTGTTTTATTTGTTTGGGATTTGTAATTGAGAACTGAAATAATATAACTGGAACTGTCAATTCGGGTAAAATTTATCAAAATTTCAAATTTTTAAAAGATTACTTTTTAAAGGGTACATCCAAAAATTTTGAAAAAAATTAATCAAAATACTAAAGTGAATAAGCTTCATGCTCCAGTAAAAAAAACTACCCTTGAGGTTTTTTTTTAAAATTTAAAGACTGATAAACTTTACCTGCTAGTACTGGTTGATAACTTATTTGTCTACCTTGTATATTAACTTTACTATACTCTTTTTGTTAAATTAATTGTCTAGGTGGGTTTACATGATAAACTAGAAGGTGTTGGGCTGTAAAAAAAATGCATTTACTTGTCAAAACAATTTATTTTACACAGTTAAAAGTATAATAGGATTATAAAAGTAAAATATTATTGTTTTGGTTTAAAAAAAGAATTGAAAATATTGTAATATTATAGTGTTTTCTTAGTACTATGAAAGTATTGAATAAAATTATCAAAAAAGTATCAAATTATTTTAAAAATAAATAATTTATCATTCAACATCATCAGTTTTTAACAACTTAAAATTGAAGCGTTCTTGTGTCAAATTAGTTTCTTGAAACTTCCCATGTATATTTTTCTTTTCTACATTAAGCTTGTCCTCCACTGAAGGATAGTGAAAATATGTTTGTTTCTGGCCTTGTTGTTTCCTTAAAAATGAGACTCTGTAGTTTCCATCTTTGAGACATTCCACGATCTTGTCCATGAACTTCTGTGGTTTTGAATTGCCCTCATAGTTTAACTGAACAAACACAAAATCTCCAGTTTGCCCAGAGTTGACACTCACACAAGGCACATTAGAAGGATTAAGAATTTTTTGACTTTTTGGTCCATGTAGGGATTCTCTTTCCTCACTTGAACTGCGATTCATATTGAAGTCACTGCTTTCAGAATCAGGTGAATTGAGGCTCTCTTCTTTACTGCTTTGGATGTGATTTTTCTTCTTGGATGATCACCTTGCTGATTTGGGTCCAGATGATGTGGTAGCCACAGGCCTGTCAGTTGGAATTTCTGATAGTTGAATACTTTTAAAGGTTACAGTTCTGCCTGATACTACATTTAGTCTTCTGCTCTACCTGTGTGATGAGTTGTTCTTCCTCTATTTGGAGTTCTGTATTCTTGAAAGTATCCCAAAAGAGCATCGGCCCATCTGTTTTGTGTCACAAGAGAATTTGTATTGTCATTGGTCTCTGCACCGGTAGGCTCTGGCATAGTCGGAATCCTGGAAAGAACTGCCTGCCTGTCAAGAGGAATGATCCCTGATCCTCTGAATACAGCCTTAACATTTTCAGCATATCTCATCCCCACTTCTTCCAAAGCTTCCCTTAGCTTTCTTGGGAATTCACTTTTGTGAAGGATTCCTGCATGCTTTTGTTTCTATTCCTCTAGTATCTGCCACCAAACAATCTTAAAGAGGTTTTAAATAGGCAATGTCTAAAGGCTTGCAGAGGTGGGTTAAATTTGGTGGTAGGAATATGAAACACACATCATTCTCCTCACAAATTTGTAGTACAGCCATAGATAAATGGTCGGACAAATTGTTGCCAATTATTATCTTAGTGCCAGCAAGTTTCCTAACATAGGGGAGTAATATTTTGAAGAACCACTCTTCAAATGTGTTCAAGTCAAACCAACCTGAAAAGTTGTATTTGTATTGGGACCCCTCTACTCCGCCTTCAGTACATGTTTCGTACAGATTTTTTGCCTTGTACACAACAAATGGTGGTAGGACTGTACCATCACCACTAGCTGCTACCATGATACTTGTGGAACCTTTAGAATTGTCCAGGATCCTCTCAGCATGTCTAGCACCTCTCTTAGCTAAAACTTTTGTTGCACCAGGGTCATCCTGAAAGTTTGTTTCATCAAAATTAATGATATTTGAAGGTGTAACCCCAGCAACTGAAACTTGTAATTCATTAAAGTATTGATTAAGAGTAGTACAATTTATGGCTGCCCATGCCCTTTTGACATTTTCACACATTCTGAGACTTCGACGTTTGTTGCGTTTTAGATAGCCTTGAATCCACTCACGGCCTGACCTGTTTTCTTTAAACCATTTTTCAACTTTACCACATTTATCTAAATATTGTTTCACAACATCCTTAACATAGCTTGGTCGTAAAGGCAGTCACCACTCAGCGGTAAGCAGTCTATTAAATTAGTCTCTTCTTCATGGGTTAGGGCAGCCTACCATATACCTTTGAATCTTTGCCGTGTAAATGGCTCTGAGGAGTTCCAAACAGGATATGAAATTCTTCCGCAGCTTTTCTTATACTAGATTTACCTGAGTTTATCTTCTTAAGAGCTTGATCAATCAAAGATTCATCATAAAGCTTATTTTATCTACAGGCCATTTTAACACACTAACACAACTTCAAATTATCAACTTTTCCCGCAATTTTGCTTTATACAGCAACAAAATCAGCTGAAGGCATGGATGGTGGTTGTGTAGGTCCAAGTGACAATGAAACAAACTAAAAACAAGTATAGCCAACTTAATTAAACTAACTTTACCTCATACCTTTACTTGTTTATTTGCTCCAGGCAAAGTTTTTAGAAGAATGAAAAAGATTTTAAAAAGCACTGTTAAATTATTATTGTTTATCTTTATGAGTGTGTAGATTTTTTTTATCTAAGAGGCTAAGCCCAATGTTAAGGCTTCATGGTCAAAAAATATATATATATAAAAAATGAACTCGTGGTCATCAATTATCAATATATCTTAAATTAACTTAGTGATCAACTTTATACAAATTTACAGAACCATTACATTTTAGTAACAAGATAGTAATATTTTTTTGTCCTAAGCATAAACAAATTTACTAAAAGTATATTGTTTGGGAACTTTAATCAGTTATAAAGGGCTGAATAAAGTGTAAAATGTTACCTGATGAGACTTTCTGTATGTACAATAGGGCCCTGCTCATACAGCAGGTTAGGCTCCGATGTAAAGTGAAACATATACTTTTTTTAATCTTTCAAGTGCATATAAAATTCTAAAAACATGTTTACACTATCACATATAAAGTGCGCATTAGAGCTTGGGCTAAAGATTATACAAAAGTAGTTGAGCATTAGAGCTTGGGCTAAAAGATTATACAAAAGTAGTTGAATCATTACTCGATAAACAATAGTTGAAATAATTTAATAGTGCCAATCACTACTGTAAACAGGCTGAATTACCATTATAAAATGGTGGTCAAAGCCATTCACTGTGCATGGAATGCTGAAAAACAAGACAAGTACTGAACATAGTGAACTTGTATATAATTGAAAATCGTTGTATTAGGGGAACACTGTAGAGCAGGGCCCAACTCTGTGGTTTTTTGTCTTGGTATTAATTCACGATAAGCAACACAGTCCTCTGTAACTTGACGGCTCAGTGGACTAATGGCCACACTGTCACCCTCAAACACTTTCCATTCTTAGCCTATATGCCAGTGTGCCAGTCATTGTATTATCTAGTTTTATTGGTTTTATTGTAAAAGACTAATGTGAATACCTGAAACTGTAGTGTTTATAGTATAAAAATAAAGGAGGTTGTGTTTAAGGCTAATTCTTACACAATCAATTTAACATATTACATAACCCTCACTACTCCTCAAAATTCCCCAAACACTTTTTTTTAAATATCTGTACAATTTTGAGCACCTTCTGAAGAACTTTAACTGACAGTTTAGAAAGTTACTGAATTTTTTCATATCTACATAAACCAAGTCATGGTTTATGTAGATATCACTTTTATGTTATAAGATAAATATGGTGATCTTTTGTAAATGTTGGCAACTCTATTTAATTTTTGATAACTACTAAAAGGTTCTTCCTTTTGTGACCAGCTTATATCATTTTATACTAAAATGCAAGTTGGACTTTATATAAGATGTGGTTGATACAAGGAAGTTATAAAAAAATATATATATATTTTTTACTTTATTATTGATAAAGTTCAGGTATTGCAGCTAGATAGTATTTACTATTATGTGTGTTCTAGATTAAGCCAATTTGTAAACTGTATATGTTTTTTGAAAAAGTACAATAATTACCTAAACTTAAAAAAAAAAAAAACTTAGACAAGTTAAATTTGTCAAGAGATAAATAAAATAATATAGTTTTGAACATATTTGATATGCAATTTCAAGGTAGACTACATTTAATTTTGTTAATGTAAATATAACAAGCCTGTTATAGGATGATTTACAGGATATCAATGTATTTTGAATTTAATATTGAATTCACCTTATGTGCTTTACACAGATTTAATTAAAATATACGATTAAAACAACTGGATGAGAAAATCAAACATGAAATCCTTGGCTTAACGTGCCGGTACTCTTACTCTAGAGCTATCTGGGATTGTTCACTCATAACTAAGTTTAGTAGATGAGTAGCAAAATACCCTTAATTTTGCTGGGCATGAGCCCCAAGTTCCAAGGCGAGGAGGGGTTCAAACCTGGTAAGGTATAATGAGGGTTATTCCTAAATCATTTACCAAACTCCCTTAATGCACCTATTAATTTGACCTTCCTTATCCCTACCTTGTTAATGTATGTATGTGGGTATCCTGGACAGGTTTTGAGGTGTAGTGCACAAACTTTGTTGGAGATCAATGACCATAAAATTAAAATTAAAACGCTGCATGGTGTAAGCCTGCGAGTGAGCTATATCGACTGAGCGACAACATTTGTGGATAGAGGGTGTCATGTGGTCAGCACAGCAACCCCTGTAGCTGTTAATCTTTGTTTTCTGGATCAGAGCTGCTACTTATTTATTCAAGTAGCTCCTCACGAGGCTTAGTTGGACCCCATTCCAGATCCAATGTTTCACAAAAATGTTTTGGAAGTGTCAAGGATTTAACCCGGTATCTATGCATTTGTAGTAGGGAACGCTGATCACTAAACTACAGAGGCGGTTGACCATAAATGAAACTGTGAAAGTGTGACTAAGCGTATATGCTACAATGTTATGTTACAAAAACCCAACGAGGTTAACAGCTAGAGCCTAATCTTTATTTTTTTTATATATAAGGGCCAACTTGACTTTATTCTAATTGTTAATAGAAAAGTTAATGGCCATGATCGAAATGTGAATTTCTTAGAGGCGTTTAGTATGCATTATTTACTACATGACTTAAAAACTAATCTATAATAATATTTTGGTAGGAAGAAACTTTAAAAAATTATAAACATATTTTTTTGAAGTCAACATTGAAAACATTTTACTTTTTTTTATATATATAAGTATTAATAATATCTAACTAAAACAACAACTACAGACAGAGCACATGACTTGACATATGTATATGTGAATGCAAATCTAGTAACTTTTCTACCTGTCAGTTGTGTAAATTGGACCTTTTGAACAGACTAGTCTCATGGTCCACAATATTTACGAATAATACATTTTCTGCCATATCAGGAATTTAACCTTCTGTCTTATGACAGATCCATTCCTTTTGTCAGTGAACTTAGACCGCCAATATGCCTTGCCCTCTGCCTCCTTCTTCAGCTCCGAGAAAACTGCTTAGGTGGCTGCAAGGTCTAAGGCGTCACTCTTGTATTGGACTAGCCTGACGATGACGGGGAGATCAAGGTTCGAATTTTCGTTGGGTGTACTGAATTTTTTTTTCCAAAATGTCTTTTTAATCTTCCTCCACACAAATGTGGGTACACTTCCTTTAAATTCAACCTCCTAACCCAATATCGTAATTAGTACATATGTGTATAGCCCAAACAGGTAAGATAAGGTGCTAAAAAAACTTCCTGAATTTTCTTCTTTCCTTCAAGTCAACCCATATTTAAATCCTCCTAAGGATGTGTCCGAAGAAGTCAAATCAAAATGTCGAACGACTTTTCAAACTATTTTTCTGAGTTTATTGTTAAAAAATTGAAAATTGTAACACTAAATATAAATATATTGAAAGAGTATGTGGAACTGGCCCATTCCATTCGAGTTTAGGTAAGTGTTGTCCTGTATTAATTATAGCACCACATTTGAAGCATTCTAAGTTTGGATATGAAATTGGCCTTATGTCGTTTGGAAATTGATCAGTATTTGGGGTGTTCTAGGAAGTAAGGTCTTTACTCACCAGAGATTGATTCTTTAAAATTGAACAATTTTACACCAAATATCTGCAACAATTGGGGTCACATGAGTGTGTGAACCGATGTTTTCTCTTATAAAAGGGACCAGATAGCCGAAAATATCAGGGCTTAGCGAGACACATTATTTTGTCACCAATTATGAAAGTGACCTCAACACTAGAATCCACACCCTTACTGCTATAAAAATAGAGTAGCGCTTAACATTTAAAAAAATCTTAATTTTATTTTGAATGGTGATTATTGTTTTTTTATACTAAAGATGATAACTATTGAATTTAAAAAAAAAAATATTTTATTAAGGACACTTGTAATATGCATTTGGGACAGGGATGAGGAAGGTATAATCCAGAAGCACTGTGCCCACATTTGTGTGTAAGCAGAGTGGAAAACCATTTGGTAAAAAGAAAGTGCTCTGCACATCCGGCTGAGATTCAAACCCTTTCCTTGCCTCCAGCAAGCCAGACTAGATGAGTTTATATGTATGTAGTTTACATATCCATTGGTAGAAGTAAAAAAAATCCCTTTGTTTTTAAATAATGTAGGCCTATTGCATTTTGATAAAAAACTACACTTTTAATACCAATAGCCAACTAATAAAAAATGTAAGTAGGTACCATGATATAAGAAAGTAAAATGGACACACTTTACTCACAAACTTGAACCTGAATGTGAATGAGGATTCTTGTAACAGTTAGTTTGTTTTAAAATTAGGATTCCATCACATGGAAATTATTTTAGAAATGAAAAGTGTTTCATTATTTCAAATAGTTTTTCTTTAATTACAATTGCAGTCTGGAGATATTTTTAATCGCATAGGCTATAAGTTAACTCATTATATAAAACCAATACTGCAGGTGTACATAAATAAATATTAGACTACAATAGTGTTTATCAGGGTGATGTTGAGATTAGAGTACTTCCAAGAAGTAAAATAAAAGGTATATTACAGTAACAAAAAATAATTATGTAGCCCATATACTATTACACTTGGAAGGTGTACTTTGAGTCGTGTGAACATGGGAAAAAGAGTTCAATCATTCAACCTTAATAAGTCTTAAGAATCACTGGTTTATGGTAATCTTTATTTTGAAAGTTTGTACTCTTGTCCAGGTAAGCTTGATAAGAATGTTAACGAATATCTTAAAAGTATTTTCAGCGTGCAACCTTATTTAAACACAGGTACAAATAATGTTAAGGATTTTTCAAAAGGGATAAAATGCTCACATGAGAAAATGTTCCTCAGATGTAATGTGAAAGTTTTATATTCAATTAGTGTAAAATAAAATAAAGATTGTCTATTTTAATATAATTAAATATGTTCTAATAACTTTCCACACTTTTAGGGCTCCATTAACTTTGGTGAAAATAATCAATGCAATTAATTTCGCTAGTGATGTAGGCTGTATAGATTTTAACTTGATTTACAGTATTGTATGCTATGAAATTTAACGGTTAATTTCAAAACTTAATACCAGTAATAGTTTTTGTTGTTGAAGAGTAAATTATTTACAGTTGGTTTCCAGCATACTTAACCAAAAAATGTCAGTCTCATAAGATCGTAACATAGTGAATTGGCTTACAACACAATTTTTTTTACCATTAAAGTGGGTAGATACTTATCTACAAAATCATGAAAACAGGTGCTCTAGCTTGCTGAAAATAAATAAAAGAATAGTAGAACAAAGCACCATAATAGATCCGTGTAAACTAATATAAATAAATAAACTCTCTCATCTTTACCTAATCTCTAAACCTTTAGGTACGGTAAATAAACTATAATTCAAACTAGGAAATTGTAGATTACAGCAACTGATGACTGGAAATTTTGTTTTGAAGCACAGCACAACAACGTAATCAATACAGTCAAATTCTTGGTTACAATAATTGAATTGGCTCTGACTGAAACTTTTAATAAATGTTATGTAGACAAACATTTTATACCGAGTAGGCCTAATTATAATAAATAAAATTCATTTTTAACTAACTGATGTTCACGTGTACTTAAGACAAATCCTAAATTGGTAATCTACTTAAAACCTTTAAGCTGCTCAATTTTAGAAAGATCAAACCATATAAATGTTTAAACAGTTACAGATCAGCCCAAACTGAGGATATAAACATATCCGACATTATTTAGAGATGCACCGACAGCACTAGATACTTCACTTCCCTGGTCAATTGTAGGGGTAGATTGAGGCTCGTTGACAGCTCGAGAATGATTAGAACCCTCAGACCGGCGTAAAAAAGTGCTGAAATCCATGCAGTTCCATTGGTCTGTCACCTGCATTTCGAGCAATCTCAACCTTTGCTGTGCTGAAATCTTTTCCCGGGCAAGACGTTCTATTTCATGCTCCATTTCTTTCTCTTGATGTCGAAGCGACTGGATATACCGCACAGCGTTATGTAAAACTCCTAAATTGGTACATTTTTTGTTGTTGCATGTGGGCAAATTACTACGGAGCAGCTTGAAACAATCACTAAGGTGTGAGCGCCGCCGCCTTTCGAGTTTGTTATGCACCTCGCGGGTACGCTTGTGACGGTGTTCTCCGTCATTTGGGGAAGATGTAAGACTGGGGCTGAGTGGTGACAGTCCATCTTGGGGGCTACTGTCAAACGTAGGTGAATTAGGAGGAAGCGACCCATTGGTTTTGAGTGTCGATAGCTCGTTTGAAAGTGTTTCATCATGAGGTTCAATTTTGAACAGTGATAAATCAACATTCCCAGCCTCACAATTAATTTGATTAACTAATTTTGGCACTTTAACCGGAAGCAAAGTCCCAACTTGGGTGTTGGGTTGAGTAGGGCTTGTGAGGGAGTTCTTCAACATCAGCACATCAGGTAGTAACATTTCGTTGCAAAAGTTTTTTCCGGGAACTGAAGATTCACAAAATGAAGCTCCAATTTGGAGGTGATCATTAATTATAAGTGATTTGGATGGCAGGGTTTCACCCTGAGGGTAGATATTTGGCGCGGAAGACTTGGGGACAACGCCATTAAGCAGTAAACCTTGCAGGCGTGAGGTGGGTTCACTTGTTGGAACAAGGACATCATCAGAAGTTAATTCTAGGTTCCTTTGTTGTGTATTGCTGTTGTTATCGATACGTGGAAACACAACTTCTCTTTTAGTTTGTCTTGGAGAGTCACTAGTAAATTCTGTGACGGCCGTCTTTTTTAACTGTTGCCTAGCTTCCTGCAACTCCAAAAACCGTGCAGCTTCTAAAAGTGTTTCCAGACTCATGATTGCTCTAGAATAATACTGTTTCTTCAGTGAGTATTAGCCATAAAATTATACGATTAAAAATATTTAGACCTATGCTAAAGACTTATCACAGAGACGCGTGGATCTGGCTCCCAAAGGCTTACTCGTGACTTCTTGAACAGTCCGCCTTTTAGTTGTGACGTCACAAATATTACTTGCAAAGAGTGGACGGACTATTATGGATCGCAGACAACACGCCACGCAATCACCCAATTAATGTCACTAGAGTTCACTTCTTTTTAAATCTTTCAGTTTCACTTAGATTATGGAATAGGAAGTACTCGGAATTATATTATTTCTTCTATTTTTCTAAAAGAATCACTAGATCTAAACAGTAAGCTATTCTACTAGGTATTACTAAACATTTGCGTATTGACGTTTACACCAACACGTCATATACAGCACGCGCACACTGTTTTTGCCACGCGGCCTTGCTACTGTCACGTGTATGGGACTAGAAGTACCAACACTATATTATTTTAAGCTAATACTGTCAATAAAAGTAACTAGATATTTTAAGAATACAGTTCGCTTGTATGTATTATTTGCCATTTATTTCACCATAAATTCTTGGAATATAGTTAATAATTTAAATGCATGTAATTTTCAACAAATAAACTTGAATATTGACGGTTCGTTCGTCATTTGGTATTAATAGCTAAGTATGACTTTACAGAAGTATGTTGGCAAAATGAAACGTCAGATTCATTTTCAAGCTAGACCACGCCCGGGGGAGGGGCTTGGCGTGACAATGGTCACGTGCCTCTCTTTCGTTTGATTTCGTGAATATCTACATGAATTAAGCTTTTATTTACTACTATGATTTTCGAAAGTTGTGTTTGTGTTTAGTAACACTCATACTATTTAATGTTTTTTTAAAAATTCTTGTCCGAGATAACTATACATGTTATTATTTCTACATACACGATTCAATATGTTAGCTAATTTTTCATATGACCTGTTATATGAGAATCACTACTTAATTTAGAACACCTTAACTTGAAATTCATGTAGGTAAGTCTGCAAGTGTAAGAGCAATACTTGAAACTAGTTTTTTTATGTATATAATATACTTATAAAGAATATTTCCCCTAAAATATTGAACATTCTAATAACGTTGCGATGAAGACAAATAAACGTGACAAATTAATATAGGCTTTCGTTAAATTGTTTTTTTTTAAATACATTATCTAGATTATCGACAGCTATAGTACAATCACTACAATGTACTATGTATATTGCATTAACATAACCACTAAGCGCGCGTTATATTTGAAATGTTGGTAATTCATTCAATTTCAGTGAAACCACCAGCTTTTGTTTATCACTTCTTAATTCTTATCTAAAATTTATCTTAATCTTATGTTATCGCAGAGTTTAAACACAAAAGAACTTAAGTTTTTGTGCAGTCGGCTGATGACATTATTTATTATAGGTGTGTGACACGTAAAGTACAAACTTGTGTTACTCTATGTAAATTATTCAAACATGTTGTATGGAAATATGTCCGATATTAAGGTTACACCACTAGGGGCAGGCCAAGATGTGGGTCGAAGCTGCATCCTACTCTCGATGGGAGGGAAAAATATAATGTTGGATTGCGGAATGCACATGGGATTCAATGACGATCGACGATTTCCTGACTTTTCTTACATTGCCCCAGAAGGTCCGGTTAGTAGTTACATTGACTGTGTTATAATTTCTCACTTCCACTTGGACCATTGTGGTGCGTTGCCGTATTTTACAGAGGTTTTCGGCTATAACGGACCCATTTATATGACACACCCCACTAAAGCGATTGCTCCTATCTTGCTTGAGGACATGCGCAAGATAGCAGTTGAGCGTAAAGGTGAAAGTAACTTTTTTACATCACAGAATATTAAAGATTGTATGAAAAAGGTAGTAGCTGTGACATTACACCAGTCTATTATGGTTGACAGCAAGCTAGAGATAAAAGCGTACTATGCTGGCCATGTGCTGGGTGCTGCCATGTTTTGGATAAGGGTCGACTCTCAATCGGTTGTTTACACTGGTGACTACAACATGACCCCAGATCGTCATCTGGGTGCAGCCTGGATTGACAAGTGCCGCCCAGACATTCTGATATCAGAATCAACCTATGCCACTACCATCCGAGATTCTAAACGTTGCAGAGAACGTGATTTTCTCAAAAAGGTTCATGAATGTGTGGAGCGTGGGGGTAAAGTTTTGATACCAGTTTTTGCGTTAGGCCGAGCCCAAGAACTATGCATATTGCTGGAAACATACTGGGAAAGAATGAACTTGAAAGTTCCCGTTTATTTTGGTACAGGAATGACTGAAAAGGCAAACAATTACTATAAGATGTTTATCACATGGACAAATCAAAAGATTCGTAAGACTTTTGTTCAAAGAAACATGTTTGACTTCAAACACATAAAACCGTTTGATAAATCTTACATCGAGAATCCTGGGGCGATGGTAGTGTTTGCTTCCCCAGGCATGCTTCATGCTGGTTTATCACTGCACATATTCAAGAAATGGGCCCCAAATGAAAATAACATGGTCATCATGCCAGGATTTTGTGTCAGTGGTACTGTGGGCCATAAAATTCTCAACGGAGCTAAGAAAGTTGAGTTTGAGAATCGCCAAATAGTGGAAATCAAAATGTCTGTTCAATACATGTCTTTTTCTGCTCATGCTGATGCCAAGGGGATCATGCAGCTTATTCAATACTGTGAACCAAAAAATGTGTTGTTGGTTCATGGTGAAGCAGCCAAGATGGAGTTCCTGAAAACAAAAATTGAGAAAGAATTTCAGCTCAAGTGTTTTATGCCCGCTAATGGAGATACGTGTATTGTGAAATCTGATGTTAATATCCCATCCTCAGTCTCTCTTAAGCTGTTGAAAGATGAAGCAAAGAAGAGTAATATTCTCCCTCCAGACCCTAAAAGACAGCGGATAATCCACGGTGTGCTTGTGACGAAGGATGTATCTCTGTGCGTAATGGATGTGGACGATGCGTGTAAGGAGGCGGGTATCAACAGGCACTTGATACGATTCACATCCACCCTCCGACTTGAAGATTCAGGTTCACCATCGAAGACTGCGGAGAAACTTCTCCAGTTGATAAAAACAAAAATAAGAGACCTACCCCTTCAGTTCACAGACTGCACCATTTCTGTAGAGTCTGTTCTTGTGAAAGTGGAAAGCAGTGAAGATGAGATGAAGACTGTTTATGTGTCCTGGGATAATCAGGACGAGGAATTGGGAAGTCAAATACTAGGAATACTCAACACAATTAGAAATTGAGTTTTCATATGAATAAAACAAGCATATTTTTTTAAATTGACAGGCCTATTTTATTTAATAAAATTTCACTAAATACTATAGTATATATTTTATTTACAGCAGCATTGTTATAAGCTACCTGGATTTAGGCTACCTTTTGTGTTTTTTCAAGCTACACAATTATTTCTAGGCCTAAGAGTCAAACTAATATTTTTGAAGTTAGCCCAACTTAAATTTGTATTGGCCTATTCAAAATTGAGGATTGTTTTTATTGCTTTAACTATCTATAATTTAAATTAAGACGTGTTTAAATATTGCACAGGTTCCACATAACCCCTTGTTAAGCCTAGAAGCAATTCACATTGAAATACTTTTTGCGGTGTAGGCCTACCTACCATTATAACACAGTTAATTTTCACCTTAAAAAACATTCATGCTGAAATCATGATTAACTTATTAAATTTCAATGTTTTCTATCATTGTTCCAATATCTCCTAACTATAGGCCTGCCCTAGTTAATATGTAGGCCTACCTATTGTAATACATACTTGTTACATATTTATTTTGATATAGGGCCTAGTTAATTTAATTACTTTATATATCTAGTGTGCCAATTTTTTTTTACACTTATGAAGGCCCAGAATTAATTGTATTCATCAAGTAATTTAGATTATATTTTGATTTGCCCATGTACATTACAATACTTTTCATACATAAGAACCTTATCTAATAGGTAGCAAAGTTAGGCCTATGAATCTACTTTCACCTATTCATATGGCAACTCATATATTCTGCAGATATTAGGGCCTACTTTAGATCATATGGATTCCTATAAAAACACTAATAATAGTAAAATGTTATCATGTTTGGCCATACAAAAATATGTTTGCATTTTTTTAAAAGCTCTTAAGACTTTACTTACCTATTGAAATTAGAATGTGGCTATTGATGTGACACACATCACCTTTGGTGAAGCCCTACATTTAATTAATTTGCTAATAAAAGGTATTAGCTTTGTGTTGGTAGCATTTATGTAATTTTCACAATAACTAAATGGTATTTAAAAAAAAAAGAAAAAAATGGCACTAAACGGCTAAGCTATATTAAATTCAGCTGAAGAAGGCGACTGATGTAATCTGAAAATTACTTTGTTGTATTTTAACTGTGAACTTGGAGGCCTCCAATTTTCTGCTGTGTCAGCCTTGCCCTGCTATCCTCCTTTCATTGTTTAATTAAATGGTATTTTAATTGTTTTGTTGTGATCTGCAACTACCTAGAAGTTTGTGATTAAAAAGAGTAGTAAAGTATTTAGGCCCTATTTAACTTGTAGGTGGTATATATGTTAGTAATATAATTTAGGCTATTTCTCTTAAAGAGAAACATGTTTAAATTTAACTTGTCTTTTTTTTGCAAGTTAAAAGTAGCTGGGAAAGTTGAAATAATCAAATTTAACTATACACAAGTAATTTCAATAAGTTTGATCAATGAAATTAATTTTATTGAATTCTTCAAGCAGGGTGGATACCTGTGTGTAATATTTTATAAATGTAACTTTGAAGTGAATTCATCAAAACTCTGCCAGAGAAAGAGTTTCACATTGTGATCATCGTCTAACTAGCCTGATAAACGTGATGGTAAAAACTAATAGAGAAAATTTGTTGATAAGTACCAATTATTTTGAATTTATTGTCAGGAAAATGTATCCTGTGCTCTCTTTCTTCCAAAGTATGTAAATTTAAAAGGGAAAAGCTAAATATCTTGACTCATCTTTATACGAAAGCCTAGGCCTATATAATAGCAATTTCTCTATAAACATAATTAACAGTCTGATAAAAACAAAATCTAAACTTCTTTAATAGCTGTTTCTCTTACAATTTTAATGTATAGGATGCTAACTACTATATAATATGTTAAGGTAGTTAAAATTTTATATTCAAAAATCTCATATGTGATATTTTTTTCTTTGGTTTAAAGCTTTTTTTCTTCTTCTTTTCATGTTTGTGTTTTATGTTGCTTTTATGTTAATTTTTTAAGCGTTCCTTGCAAGTAAATATTTTAGCTCCTATTACAATTTATATGCATCTACTTTGTTTTGGCAATAAGGCCTATAGATTTAGACAATTTATCTAAATAAATTAGTTCATTGCATTTTGATTTCAAATAAGAAAAGTTTACCTTACGTTTGTAACAATTTGGTATGAGGCCAGCATTTTAGCCAACTTTGAAAAAAAAAAATGTTCACTAAAATTAAACCCAATCATTTAGGACTGATTCGACTACAAGCATTTGTATTAGAAGCTTATTGGATATACTAAATAAAATCAAGTGACTATGGCGTTTTAGAGTTTGTGCGACGTGGACAAACTATACTGAAGAAGTGATACCCTTCACTTGACGTTCACATAACATGAAAGTTCTCCCTTGGACAGATCTTTAGTTGAGTGTCGTTGAGTTAATTACATCATGATGGCTTTAATTTCAAAACATGAGAACCATTACATGAAGTGAATGTTAAGTTTATCATGATCTCGACATCAGCTTAAGACTTCTCAGTTTATATGTTGCAAAAAGAAGATATTTTTTAAAAAAAGCAAATTTTATTCTGATTAACATTCAATAACATTTTATTCTATAAGTAACCCGCCTCGGTGGCATAGTTGGCTAACGCGCTTGTCGTGTAGAGCTCGACTGCTGAGAACGGGGAGATCGAGGTTCGAATCTCGGTCGGGTGAACTAGGGGTGGTTTTTCCTAAATGGTTTTCCACTCTCCCTCCTCGCAAATGCGGGTTCAATTCCTCTAATTCAACCTTCCCAAATCCTAATCCATTAGTGTAATTAGTACTAAAAGCGTATAACCCGAACGGGTAGTAAGACACGGTGCTAAATATTATTATTATTATTATTCTATAAGTAGTATAATAGCTATCAAAAGTGACAGCTATAGCTCACATAGCCAGACATGAATATATGAAAGTAGATCTAGTAGCTTTTCTAGCTGTAAGAAAACTGGGATGTAACATCGGTTAATAGATTATAAAAATATGTTAATGAAAATGATTATGTCACAACTTTTCATGTTAATTTGTTTCACAGTTATGCATGGATAAACATAGCTAAGAAATTAGATTACCATACTAGCCTGGATATAGTACGGCCTTGCACATAGGACAACCCTACAATTTTGAAAGTGTCCTACATTAAAATTAAAAGGTCTCGAATATTAGATTTGAAAACACCAAACTTGTTGGCAGCCTGCATGTTATTTGTTTGTTACGCCTAGCATATTGCTTTTAGTTTAAAATTCATATATTAATATATCATAGCCCAGTCTCTAGTTTACTTGAGATGCCGAGGAAGCCTCTTTTCAACATACAATTCTGATGATTTTTTTAAATATCATTAACATATTCTGCCATCAGCAAACACTGTCCTACTGAATTACCATTTCATTGACACTGAAGGATGGAAATCCTCTCTCTCTTCATTTTAAACTTGCTTTTTTTTAGCACCACGTCAAACTATCCATTCAGGTTATTTGATTATGTACTAATTACACTAATGGACTACAAATTAGGAAGGGTGAATTTAGAAGAAGTATACCCTTATTTGCGGGGGAAGAGTGGAAACCATTTTAGGAAAAACCACCCTAATAAACCAGACTGGGATCAAACCACAAACTCTTCATCAGCAGTCTAGTCTATTGCAAGAGTAGCACCTTAGACCATGCAGCCACCAAAGTGGGTCATTTGGAACTAGTTTATTATTGGACAAGCAATAATTGCTGCCACCAGCCGGTATAGTTTCAGCATGTTAGAAAATTGACCTCTTAAGGAATCTACTACTTTTACTATTCAGTGAAAAATGTTAGGCTATGCATGTAATAAGAGTAGTTTTTGGTAGGACAATTTAAAATAAGAAAATTACACTGTATTTGGGTCAATAGGGTAATAATATAAACATGAAGCAGCATAAAATAAAATATGTTCCATGGTTTTAGTGATTTGTAAAAATTGATTGAAGTAGGATTGATTGTTTTTTTAATTTATCACTTGACTATAATATTTGTTAAAAATGAAGTGATAGTATGCTATAGTATTTCCATTTTGATGCAAGCAAATGCCATTAATTCAAAATGTATTATTTTTAATGAACAAAATAAATGACTGAATGCATTTATTTCTATTTAAATACAGCTTTTGATGTCAACATCTTAAATATGACAGATGCTTATGAACTTTTTTTGGCGTACTATAAATAAATCTATATTAAAGTTTAATTTTCAAATTATTTGGGATTCGAAGGGTAAATTAAAATGAATTAAAAAAACGATTGCATGGTTATTTTTATTTGTGACATTAAAAGTTAAGTTTATAAAACACCACTAACTATACAATTTACTTCGACACACAAAACAGAGAGAGAAAAAATTGCCTTTCAAAACGTTTACAATTTGCACATAACTAAACATAGTTGAAAAGATGAAAGCAACCTGGAGTACATACATACACTATATTTAAAAGAAAAAAAGGATAAGAATTATTAATGAATTAATAAAATACTAAGGCCATTAACAAAACAATATAGATAAAGGACACAATTTATTTACAACGGCAGAAAATGGTGCATATTACCTTTTAATTTAAGACATTTTGGTTGAAAACACTAAAATAATTCTTCAATAAATACAAGTATTTAAATCTGCCATCCACCAAATTAGAGTAGGTTAAAAAAAATCTGGCACACCTAGAGATTGTATTTCAGTGTAAGTTTCGATACATTTTACAGACACCATTATTGTGTCTTGATAATATTAGTAATAATGTAACGTCCACTTAAAAATATGTCTTTTATAAAAAAAAAAGTTATACCAGAGCAAAATCTACCAAATACGCTTTGCTCAAGCCAATATTTCGGCAAATTTGCCATCTCTAGTGAATTTAAACTAAAATTATTGATTGTTTTTGATAAAGATTTTATCATTGAGTTCTTTAACTCAATTTATATTTTACAAAATTAAATACAAATTATCATACATGCCAATTTTCATGTTATGTTTCAATTGACACAGAAACTGTGTATATGATGGGACCATATTATGTAAAGCAGCTAGTGTGTTAAAATTAAAGCAGTTACAATATATGTGACAGAAACTTAACATAAGAATTGAGTGCTTCTTAATCAGCCTTAGCTTCTAAGAGTTCAATTTTTTGTTTGTTAAAAATTGGTTTTAAAACGGTTCAAATTCAATGACTGTATTAACTTGCATTTTTTTTTATGCCACTTAAACATTAATTAAATCCTTTAACACACTGTTTCTACTATGTGAATGTTACATTATAATAATGGTAAGTTGACAATTATTTCGGCATTACATGCATGCACATGATATGAGGCCATAAAAATCATAAATTTCGAGAACAATACTTATATTCAAGTGTTTTTTTCCTATTTCTGTGATTGACACAAAGATAATTGCTTGGCCACTTTCAAAACTTAAAA
This sequence comes from Timema poppense, assembly GCA_902141375.1. Taxonomy (NCBI): domain Eukaryota; kingdom Metazoa; phylum Arthropoda; class Insecta; order Phasmatodea; family Timematidae; genus Timema; species Timema poppense. The sequence goes on from CABFOV010000985.1 coordinate 60,814, forward strand.
GTTAGCCCGTGCTACTTATTCAAGCTTAACTCATTCCCTGACACTAACATGTGTAGGCCCGGCAGCCATTTTTCTAATCGTAGGCATTGTTAAATGTGCATGCACATTGATTTGAGAAAAGTTGGTTAAAAGATTTCATTGGTTCTCCTATGCCAAACATCTCATCTCGGGCAGAGCGGATGAAGTAAAGTATAGTTGAACTTTAGAAGAACAGCTCGCGCTCATAAGTTGGAAATCTTGTGATTGGCTTAGAGCTCGTCACATGATTTAAGTTTCTGTTCTACGCTAGTTTTTCGGCAAATGTGTGAATCCACAGTAACCCATTTGCCGGCCTTGGAAATCCAAAGGTCACCTGCACAAATACCTTCTGTTGGGTTCTCACTTTCTACACCCGCCTCCCTCCTCCCCCATAACACCTTCTTAGTCCCTTTCCCTTTAACTGTGCATTATTTCACACAGTACACCTTTTTCAAGAAGCTGCAAATCTGAACCTGTCAGTCCCCCAGGCTGAGTTTGAGTAGCTATTCGGGCTCTGCTTGAAAACCTGAATCGTAGATCCCCAACAATAACTTATTGCAATGAAACGTTGATACACACCTGCACTAGGGAAGGTTCGGGCGAACAAGACGTTCAATGTCTGTGCCAGGTATAAGGTTAATGGAATAAACTACTTCAAAAGATAAATCAATTTTAGAAAGTGATCTTTTAATCTCTATTTTAGGATACAACTGTACAAGATGACATGTATGTAACTATTGAAAATATAATCTGCAGAACTTATTACAGCCCAACACTGTAATAGGATCAAATTTGAATTATCTTTATTAGTGTTGTATACATGCTTGAAAAAGTTCCTCTTATGTTAGTATGGCACAACATAATACATATTTTAAAATTGAAAAGTATTATTCCAGGGTGCTGGTTTTTCGACGATTCCATACTAAATTCTGTGAGTGGAAATAAAATCTTCAAAATGTAAGGATATCATTTATCCTCAGACTAACAACTCATTTATTGAGTGGTAAAAATCACACAAAAATCCCTCACCTTAAAAAAACAAAACTAGCCTAGCAATAATGTACACGAAAGTCAATCAAGAATGTTAAATTGGAGGTATGCCTTGTAGGCTACAGTATTTCTGGTCATTTAACATAACTGAGTCGAACCAGATAACATTATATTTACAGCAGCAACCCCTTGTTACAATCATACTTATTCATACATCTAGCTAGCATTGCAATTAACATAATTTACATTACCTAAGTATTCTTAGCTAAATTTATACAACATTAAAAATGTGATACCTAGCAAAGTGTAAGCTTGTATAACAAGCAGTCAAGCTGTTTGGCAAAAACAGTGACATAAAAAATAAATCAAAATTACAATACATATTATAGATCCAGGTGGAGCTAAGTTTATCTATACTAAACCAGTGTTTTTTTATTATTATAGTATTTCATTTTTAACAGTAGGGGCCTACTTTAATACAGAAGGGTTATTTTTATTTTCAGAGGATGTTTTCATTACAAACCATTCTACTTTCGGACAGTTTTTTGTTAAAGAGTAATACTGTAATAATTAAAATTTACTGTAGGACAAATTAAGAGGCTTAAATGTTAAAATTTACAAGATATGAGTTAACACATTTGTTAGGATAATAATTGTAAAACAGTCTTTTAAAAAGTGTACCTAAATGAGTTATTAAAATTTCCACTAATTTTTAAACCAATGTTGAGAACACAGAAAAAAGCAGTCTTTATGTTTCAAACAACATATTTTATAAAATACAGTTTAAATAGATTTTAAAAAATCATATGGATAAAAATGCAACTTTTTTCAATTCCTGTGTTCATAATCCAAAACTAAAAGCTGTGTTCATGATCAAAAATAGAGAAATTTAAAACCTAAAATCTGAAGGTACCTTGAATTTTGTGCCAGTTCAATGCATACATCAATTGCCAATATTGTCACTTATGGATAACATAAATAGGTGGCATAAAGCATAACACACACTGTATTTTGAGTTTTGAATATTGTCTACACATTACAATAAGATGTAATTTGAATATATATGAATAGTAATGTATGTATATGAACACATTTTAACATATAGACTTTAAAAGCGTATGTAGTATATATTTAATAAGCTTGCTTGGATGTTGCAATATCATTTGAATGAACTAAAATTAACTCTTGCAAATCTAATAGTTATTTAAGATAGGCTAATTGATCTGATAAAAGTAAATTGGTATTTTAGTCACTTTCTAATTCAAATGATTTCAACTTGAGGGTATATTGTACCAAAGCTTAGTGTAATTGATTAAAGTGACTACTAATGTATTGTATATACTTTTACTTTATTAAGTCGTTGAAAAGTATATATTTATTGGTCTTCTAATAGTTTTTAACTAACTATAAGAACGCTTATTTGTACATATAAAAAAATTGCCAGAAAATGTTGATGCATCCATTTAACTTTTTATGAACAACACTAAACATAACTAAAATGTTTTAATTCAAATACAAGTAAAGATAAATATTAAGTCAAGTTGTAATGATGCTGTGTTAACATTTTAAACATTAACTTAATGAAACAATGAGATCAATTTAGTCCAATTCATCATTATGAATGATATTTAGTCAAGTATGAACAAAATTATCAGTCACCAAGCAATTACTTGTAACTAGGGGGAGCGAAGCTTCGACTTGGCTTCAAAACAAACATTAGTTTCGATTTTGCTTCAAAACAAATTTTGGCTTCACCACTAAAAATATTGACTGCTAAAATACTCCATTTATGTTAAATTGTAGCCATTCTGAGCTGTTTTGTACACTATGAATTAATATGTATAAGAAAAAATCTGAAGAAATTGAATTACATGTTGTAGTAATAGCTTGAGTCATATTAACATGAAATATTACAAACAATTGTGCACTAACACATTTTCAAAGAAATTTTAGTGCATAAAGTAATTTAAATAACCACAATATAATATTTTTTCAAGCATCAAACATCTAAAAGAAAATATTTGAACTTTGATTAGGCTTCGAGAATATTTCATTAATTCAATTAGAGTTCACTTCGAATTGAAAAAGTGGACTTCGCACACCCCTATTTGTAACAGATAGTTTCATTCCAAGATTTAGCCAACCAAACACAAATATCCTTATTGATCAGGTGTAGCATGTGCATACGTTGAAATTCTATTCAAATACCCAACCACATTAAATAACTATTATCTAATTGGTCAACTTCAATGTTGACCACATGTTGTTTTGTCAACTTGAAATCGCTTACTTTATGAATAGTTTATTCAAAATGACTCCACAAACAAAGATTGGAGATTATATATTTATAATATTTTGAAATTTTATGTTTGTTTATTTTACCTAACTAAGTTTATTCTATTATATTTAGAAGAAGGTACTACAGGAAAGGCGGATAGAAACATATAAAAGGAACAAACACAATATGACTTTCACAATGAAAAAGAACACAGTCCACACTTTACATTGCTGCCATTGGAAAGTAAGGTAATGGCTGACTCTTGAAGAAAATAGATTGTTACCACCAAATCCTAAAACCTAGGTTTTATTATATCAGAACTCATCAGGGGGAGTGTGAAACGCACAATACAACTTCCTGAAAGATAGAATGAAAGCTAGGTCAGAGGATTTGGTGGTAACGATCGATTTTCTTCAAGAGGCAAGCATATTACCTCTTTGTACAATGGTAGCAATGTAAAGTGTGAACTGTGTTCTTCTTTACATTGTAAAAGCCATATTGTGCTCATTTCTTTTATGTTTCTATCCACCTTTCTTGTACCTTATTCCAAATATAATAAAATTACCTCATAAAGCGAAAAGAGGTTTTCCTTAAAGAGATACACCTAACGTTTAAAATTGGAAGAAGGTACAGGGAAGGCGGATAGAAAAAAAATATAAAAGGGAGCGAAAAGAGGTTTTCCTTAACGAGCTAGAGTAGTTAAATTTAGACAACAAATATTTATTTAGTGGATCATTTTGTTGTCAAAGAAAAAACCTAGAATAGAAACGCTAAAATAGAAATTTACTTTGGTCTAAACTTTAAATAATATCTTCTTAAATCTTGATACAAGTTTACAAAATCTCTATTTTCTTAAATTCAACTCACTTCAAAGAAGACTGACATTCTTAGGGATGATAGTATCATATTGCTCCAACAAATCACAGCACTAATAACAGTACCACTCATTTTTTCAACACTAGAAGGAATGACCCAGTCAAATATTTGATAAGCTTCCTTTAAAATAACATAGGTCATAAATGTTTATTTTGCACGGCTTTCAATCAAATTTTGTAACCAAGGGTTTCTGAAAAATCATACCATTAGTACCTTTATAAATACAGTTACAAGTCACCCTTATCTAAAAGGAAGGTGAGCGGTCAATTTGACTGGCGACACCTCTCGTTATTTCTTGTCTCAAAACTTATGACGAATTTTTTATATTTTCCTTGATTATAATTATTGGGGTTTACTAAATTTCACAATTTTCAACAAATATTTCTAGACATATCCAAAGCAAAATACCCCAGACCTGCAAGATTGGGGTTGTAAAACTTCTAATAGATCAAAGAACCAGTGCTTTCAGAGCAAGGAGTATGTGTATGGCCCAAGTACAGATGTGCATTATACCGGGGTTAAATACTTTATCAGACATGCTGATTATGTATGAATTCAGAAACACACATTTATTGGTACCAAGTTATATTTCATTTTGTTGTACAAGGGGCTATATTGTCACCAACAGGTGCAATTTCGGATTCCGTGTGAGATCTTTTGTTTATATACACGGTAATCCCATGCAGATGTAAATTGTTATATTAACCACATACAAAAAGGGAACTAACCTACTCCCCAAATACCGATTTTCATCCAAATTGAACTCAATCTATACGTTGTGTCCATCCTATTGGATACTCCAGCTTGAATTTTTTTCAAGTTTCAGATATTTTAATAAAGATGGCATGATCCATAGTTTCAGCTCTTCAGAGTATCATTAAGTTGGAGTAACAACCCTTGAAGTATAGACACCGCATGGAATTTATATATGTATATAGTGTTCTTTTTATTAAAAGCTTCATAAATTCACAATGGTTTATTTCAATTTTGAGTCATGGAAAGCTTTGATTTAATAAAAGTAAAGTTAGAAACATGTTGTACCTTACACTAAAATTAGTTTAGTTTTAAAAATAGGTCATACAAGAAATATGCAACAAGATGATTCAACCTGTGACTAATTCTAGTTAGGCAGTAAATACCTGGGTGTTGTCCTAGTGCTAAACAAATGAAGATATCCATGCAATTGTTTTTTTTTATGTCTTGATTTAAAAAAAGAATACTTATTCTTCATTTTGATACAAAACTTAATGGATATACATGTTTCCAAATTGATCAGATACAGGAAAAAATTAGCAATATCTGGATATTACAGCAAATAAACGTTAATGCAGGGTTGGCTTAGAGATATCAAATTTGATACGAGTGCTAAGCTCTGACCCGAGAGGTTGAGCTCCACCCAGGGTGGGGTTTACCCATTGTGATTTTCTTTATCATATTTTAGCATCTTTTCTAAAAGTAAAAAATGGGGCGTTTTGTTAAATATTCATATTCATTTTGTGCCACTAATTTACTTTCAAGTTTTTTGTTGGTCAGGCCGGCATTAAAATGTGCTATATTTATATTATATTCACCGATTAGAATCAATGTTTGTTGCTTTAATCATGTGATATATGATTATCCTTCCTGATTCCAAACAAGTTCTATTCAATTACCTCTCTCCATAACTAACCCTTAGAATGTTTGTTAGTAATTTTATTTTAATAAAAGGGTTCGTTCAGTAAGGTGGGTTGCTTGCAATCCTGACGTTTGACTCGGGGGAGCCAAGGTTCGACACAAGCAAAACACTCTGGATTTTAATTTTTGGGTGGTTATTCTACCTACTTCCAAACAACTAGTACTGTATTTCCTTAATGTTCACCCTTTTTATCCCATAAGAATAAATTAGTTGGTTTAAATTGCAGATAGTAAAATGCATATATATATGTGTTTATATAAATAAAAGATTCTAGTAACTACAATAAACCTACAGGGGATTGTTTACTCTCATGTTCTTATATTGTTTATGCTGTTTATTCTTCTTCACCACTTCCATTAAAAATATTTCATTTGTGAAATGAACTAAATTATAAGTTTATCCATGAGAAAATAAAATATGTAGATAATCAGCTGTTTTAAATTTATGGGTCAACAAACAGCGTGTGAATCGCTGAGTCACTCAAGCAGATTCTGATTTATCTTTTTGACGAAGGTGAGAATCAAGCTTTACTATACTATATACAAATATACTGTAATTTTGCAAGAAATTTTTTGGGGCTAATATTTAATTTGGTTTAGTTAACAATTACATTTAGTAGTATTATTATTATTATTATTAGCACCGCGTCTTACTACCTGTTCGGGTTGTACGCACTTACGCTTATGTGTAATGGTAGGGTGATTGTGAGATGAAATGGAGGACCTACAGTTTAACGTGGAATCCGAACCACGGTGGAGGCCTGGCATTCCCCACATTCACAAGATGTCTTGTCAGAGGTGAAGGAAGGGTTTGGTAATCAGATAAATCTTTGCCGGGACCGAGGATTGAACCCCGGCCGCCAGCATAGAAGTCTGACACCTTAACCCCTAGACCGCCAGGTCACCCTACATTTAGTAAAAAGACCTTTTTATCCGATTGCCAAACCCTTCCTTCACCTTTGGCAAGACGTGTATAAATCACAACTTGTGAATGTGTGGAATGCCAGGCCTCCACCATGGTTTGGATCCCACCTTAAACTGTAGATCCTCCATTTCATCTCACAATCACCCTACCATTACACATTAGCGTAAGAGCGTATAACCTGAACAGGTAGTAAAACGCGGTGCTAATAATAATAATTATTATTATTATTTTTGTGTAATAGTAATTAATATTCATTCAATATAATCAATTAAAGAAGTGTGGCTAAAACTTCCATCAGTCATACAACCTTTCTGAGGCCGTGACCTAACTAGCATAGCCTTCAGGAAATAATACCTGCTTTTTGTAAAGTATAACAATAGTTGTGAATTTTAGTGGTAAGCTAAGCAAGCCCATGATCAAGTGAAAGGATGACAAATATATAAAAAATTATTATGATAGCACTAATCATGATCTTTTTTTAATATAAAACTGTGGTACATCAAGTACCCCCCTGAAACTACTCTTACAACTCCGGTGGTAGGTGTACCAAAGTTTGTAAAACACTGGTATGAAGGGAATACATTTCAGGGTGTTTAGCTAGAGTACATATTTAAATTCCATTCTTTATTACTTTCCCACTATCTTACAGCTAGAGAAAGTAATGGGATTGTCAAATAAATTGAACTCAAGATTTTGATGAATCTCGACATTTCATGACCCCCTGAATCCGAAAAAGTGGTTTTTGAATTTCTGTCTGTCTGTCTGTCTGTCTGTACCTCCAACTAGAGCCTGTATTTTACCGATCAGGCTAAAACTTGTTATCTAGGGTTTTCATAGGGTTGCCCCGAGGAGTTTTTGTAATTGGATATCTAAGCCTAAAATTAAGGGTAGTTTACTGAAGGTTAAAAATAGAAAGTCAATTTTCTTAAAATCAGTGTTAAAGATTTTGATTAAATTTCATTTATTAACATTTATAAATATTCCAAACAAAATAGCCACTTTCAATATTTCGGCAAAATGACTAAGGTTTCTGGTCTGATGTGTAAATTCTTATTATTTATCATATCTCAACTCTTGCGATATTAAATTAAAAATTTGTTTGAATATTTGAGATACTAAATAACTTATCAATGCAAAATTAGTACTATTAAAAATAAAAAACTTTTATTTGAAATATATTTTTATAAAACCAATATTTTCAGAAATATTGGCAAATATATTAATACATTTTTGTGAGCTTTAGTTCTAAACAGATAATACTAAAATTTTAACGCAATAATTCTGTAATGCCATTGAGTAAGTAAATATAAGTCTCTCAAAAAGTTGGTTATTTTTCCTTTAACCTCTTAGGAGAAATGTTTGTACAACAATTATCAATCTCCTTCATTTTAGACACAATAGTCAATATTTACATTTTGTATTGCTCAGAATTTATAAATGAGGAATTGAATAGCAATGTGATGACCTGAAGATGTGAAACCCCTAATAAAATGTTAAAATTTTAACCGGAATTCCAAATTTTAGTATGAAGTGTTGACCCTTATGGACCCAAAATCGATCATTTTTATTGGTTCAAACATACAAATGAAGACATTCTTTAAAAATAAAACTATAAATTTTAAAACCAGGACTCAAAAAATATTTTACAGAAGTATAGTGCAATTTATGCTTGGGTTTTATAGTGTATATTATTTTGTTTCACATGTATTACGAGTTTTGAGTAAATATCTCCAATTTTAAACAAGAGGATGAGAAAGTCCAGGCTTAAATGTAGACTAAATCAAAATATAATCTTTGAAACAATACTTCTAAGCTGATAGTTATAGACAAATAATTTTTTTTATTCAATTCAGCAAAGAAAAATCTTTCAAGTAAGCATATTTGGTTTTATATTCAGTCTGAACAAACATCTGCATGTCACAAAATGTTGTATATTTTTAATGTATTTGCAGTTAAAGGGGTTTTATTTAGGTCATCTTCAAATATAAATTTCTTAGATAGATATTGTATTTTGAAATATGACTGTCTCCACCAAGACCAATTGAGTTTGAAAAAGTCTTGTTACAAAATGAACGATTTTCAAGTAGCATAATGAATGCTCTTTCATCCCTACTCACTTTGTTCAGTGATTTGAATGTTTACATTAACCCTATATAATGCAACATTGTATATTTTATGCTATGGAAGGAAAACCCCAAAACACATTTTATGACAATATAAGTATATCTACTCTAAGTGCTGTATTACTGTAGATATTGTATGGTGAAATATAGTAATAATAACAAGCATCAATTACTGTAAATATTATCTAATACATTGCATAATTAAGATCAATACAACTTTTCTACTTGGCAATCAATATAGACTTCCATATTTTTTTAAATATGGTACTAAAATGATTAAGTAATCCTAATGAAATGATATTAAATAAATAGTTTTTAATTATTATTCACCATGCTACATACTTCTCATTTAAGTAAGAAGTGTTTCAATGCATATTATTTTAGTTAAACTTAAGATAATAATAATAAAAAAAAAANGCAATGGTTTTAATGCAACAATGAAATTTTATTTGTACAGTCTTGTATTCATTTCGTACAGAACTATTTTCATCCTGGCACTTTCTTCACTTGGTATCACAACGTGCAATAGGTTCATAGTTCCTTGATAATAATGGCATCATTATCAACCTTTTAATAGTCAACAATAATGATTATTAAACCTAATTAAAAATACTTTACGAATAATGGTCCACAAGTAAAATACTTGGCAACTGGTAATTTTAAGTTGTCCTTATATATATTTATGTGTTTTACATGTTTTGTTTGTGGGATGAAGAAATTAAGCTAATAGTTCAAATTTAAAAAAAAA
>CABFOV010000985.1:70506-88823 GCA_902141375.1 Timema poppense
GAGAGTTTAGCTGTAAGTGAGGGATTGAGGAACTCCATTTACAGTCTTTGAGGTGAGGATATCATTTTCATAAGTCATTGATGTCTCCTTGCCATTCTCAACCACTCTGAAACAAAGAATAAAAAAATAAATTAGAGAAGAAACCCATTAATTCAAAACTAAAGGGACTTTTAAAAAGACAAAAACAAAAACCTGCACCTTGAGACTAGTACAAGTGATCGACTTGCTTAAATTATCTAAACGGAGTTTAAATCAAGACACGCTATTCTCCAAACAACAATGAGAGAAACAAAGAACTAATTTACAGAACAGTAAGTATATAAGCCACACTTAGTTATATTTTTTGAAAGGTCACCAATGTCATAAATGTTTGACAACATCGTTTAACGATGTTGTATCATAAATATTTTATATTATTATTATTATTAGCACCGCATCTTATGCTAATGTGTAATGGTAGAGTGATTGTGAGATGAAATGGAGGACCTACGGATTAACGTGGGATCCGAACCACGATGGAGGCCTGGCATTCTACACATTCACAAGTTGTGACTAATACACATCTTTTCAGAGGTGAAGGAAGGGTTTGGCAATCAGATAAATCTGTGCCAGGACCGAGGATTGAACCCTAGACCCCAGCAGAGAAGTCCAACACCTAGCCCCTAGACCACAAGGTCACCAAATATTTTATAGTTTTAACTATTTGCATGTAAAAACAGTGTGTAATCTCTTATTGAAGGAGGTCTTGGTTTGTTAAGCTCGACACCCACTAAAGGCAAGGTGCTACATGGCATGGTAATGAATGATGTGCATCTTTTTATTTGTTTTTGAGACAGTGCCAAGTCTAATGTGGTGAGTGCAATGTATATGACAATGAGTCTGAGGATGAAGTGCTTCGATTAGCCCTGTGGACCCAGGAGGGGGAGGAGGAGGAAATGGCGAGAGGTTAAAATGTGAATCAACACTAAAAGAGATGTGTTTGGTGAGCATCATCACCTTTTCCCAGACCTATTGAATCTGATTTAAGCTTCATATTGAACCCCAAGACATTAAATGTCGTGAAGCCATTACACCTGAAGTGAGCCGAAGATGTAGTGAATGTTCCAAATCAAATATTACCGCGTCTTGTCCCTTCACTCTTACACCCACCATGATAATGGGCAGTAAGGTAACGCAAGCCACCACACCGCGTATCCAGAAGTCTCGAGAATTCTCTGGCAATGATGCTTGCTGCGGCTTTTGTGTAGTGGACGTGTTTCCATTTGTTAATTTATATTTTTCTCAATAGGAAATTTTAACAGGCATGCTTCATGTGGGTGTCCAGCTTTAATAGGATTTGAAATTAAACTTTGAACATTGACTGTTGATTATTAACATTTTTGAACTCACAGATGCTATGCAGAAGGTCCATTTTAATGAGTTTTGCTCATCACAACAACACTTGAATCTCTAGACCACAAACCAATAACAGCTTGCTTTTTGGTGTCGCAAAATTAAGTCTTACTTCCTCATGAAATTGGAGGTTTGTGCTTAAACCTGTCAGCTGGATGCGATTCTTCATTTTTTCCCAAAAGTTCAGGAATACCCACAGTTCCCACAAAGGTTGTTTGAAAATGGTATTCAAACTGCCCCAGTTATTTCTTTCAGTCATGTGTGACCGATACCAGTGTTGGGTAGGTCTGGTGAGATGGATTGGCAGACTCCAAACTGAATACTCATGTTAAAGTTGTATTTATGATCTAAAGTAACTACCGGGTCCAGGCAGTTGGCTTCACTATTAAAATTGGAAATAGTTTTATTGTACACTGGTTCCACTGGTTGTTGTGATCTAAGGAGTTCAACAAGTGTCTGGTCATGTTGCCTATTGTTTTCCATTAACCCTTGTAGTACATCTTGGAGTGTCAATAGAAGTTCTCCCAGTTTTTATTAACTTATTGAGGCATTTAATGGGCACTTTCTGAACCGACCAATTATGTTAGTACATGAGCAAGGGTCTACCAATTGTGTCAGTAAAGGTATTTTCACACACTTTTCAGGGTTCTTTCACATCAGCACGGGATTGACAGCTAAGTGCTCCCAGTTGTCCTGCATTATTTTGAGTCACTTTCTGTTGCACTACTTCATAGTGAACAGCTTCCATTATTGGATTTTGTGGCTGCACGCTTAGGTTCTGAACTACATTATTATTATTATTATTATTATTATTATTATTATTATTATTGTAGCTGTTATGGAAGTTACTTGCAAAATTGTTTGGTTTATTTTTCTTTCATATAGGATTAAGTTTAAGGGTTAGTTTCATAGTCAGATTGAGTATACCTCAAGTGCGGTGCTATACTAAACACAAGATGGCACCTACATATGCTTGAAAAGAATGGGCCAGTTCCCCATATGAACCAGCCTATTCCATTTTTACCTAGGTAGGTGCATTTAGTATAGCACCACATTTAAGGTGTGCTAAATCTGACAATGAAACTGGCCCTAAGTTTTCAATGTAAATGTAGTGCACATCAAAACCCTTATTCAGTAGAAGATTGGACTATGACCATAAGATGATCGCTGTTCCCTGGATCCCAGCCGGAATCCAGTAAGTGCTCTACCATGGCCATCTTTATTTACAGGCCAGAATATTGAAGTTTGGCAACAGTGTGTTGAGGTCGGTTGACAACACAGCCACATGCGGTATTGCTTATTTAGTTCAGTTTATTTACTGTGCGGGATGTTTGTTTCGAGTGTAATTTACTTGATTTGAAATGTTGTGTGGTTCATTCTTCTAATTTTTGCATCATATAGCAAAACATACAATAGATGAATATTTTGTGGATATGATTAGTGATATTCAACTAACAGCTGTCATGATTCCAGAATCCTCAGTTTTGTGTATATTTGTGGCTATGTTTACTACAAATGGCCTTTTCGTTTGGAATGCAGTCAATCCATTGATTTTTTTATCTAGGCATGATACATATGCTAACTATTCCAATGATCTTACCAGAGGAGGACTAACTAGCCCATCAACAACCGTTTTGAGGGCTGGAGTTAATGGATATTCTATAACGAAAATTTTAATAACATGAAAGTTTGAAAATAAGTTTCTTCAGCCTAAACATCAGAAGCAACTTTTCCTGTGCACCCACTTCGGTGGCCGCATGGTCTAAGGTGCTAATCTCACAGTAGACTAGACTGCCGATGACAGGGAGATCGAGGTTCGAATCTCAATCGGGTGTACTGATGAGGGTTTTCCCCAAAATGGTTTTACTCTCTTCCTACATGCAAATGTGGGTACATTTCCTATAAATATAACTTTCACCAAGCCTAAAACCATTTACAAAATTAGTAAATAAGTGTCTAATCCGACCGGGTAGTTAGATATAGTACTAAATAAAATAAACAACTTTTTCTGAGGTAATTCCTTGCGTAAATAATTTTCTTTGGTTTTGTCAAAGCTTGGAAATATAATTCCTACTAACCACATCAAGTACCTAAAGGAATTAAAAACTTCGCAGTGAAAATTCTTTTTCAAAAAACAAGAAAAGTTTACAAAGTTATGAATCAAATAGCCAAAGCTATTATATTTGTTTTAGTGAGGATTTACTCGCATCTAGAATAACGCTGGGGATGGGACGATTCCTGGATAGCTCAGTGGTTAGAGCATTGGCGTCTTAAGCCAAAGGTCCTGGGTTGGATTCCCATGTCCAGGTGTCATTTTACAATTTTCAAAATACCTTATAAAGTTATGTTTCAAAATTTTATTTCCCAAGGTTGGTAAGTGTTCAACACAATTTTATTAAAACATGTTCTAAAGAGTTACACCTAAGCATGGAAATTGAACCCGATACATTTGGATTAGTGCAGCAATTAGTGCTCTTTCTAGTTTTCAAGTCATTGCCCTTTTGTAATTTTCATTATAATATTATAATCATGTTTGTGAATGGTACATAATCCTTACCTAGCAAATTTATTCTAACACTATTATTTACATGTTTATTTGTTGTATTTTTCAACCGAGTATTTTTTGTTAAATATTATCAGCAAAACATGTTTAGCTTAATTATAGGTATTGTTTGAAGTGACTCGTCATCAATTTTTAAATGAAGAAAACTGTAAATATTAATACAATTCTCCGTAAGAACCAGCATATCGCTAGGCCTCATGACACCACTACAAGCGGCGTTGCCACACTTAACACTCTGGCCTGAAACTAAAGATGGCCATGGCTCTACTCCCTTTTGAAATGATGTGCCTCGTCATGCTGAAAGCCATTAAATGTTTGTGTCGACCTTTACCGAGTTTTAATAATTATTGGACCACCACGATACTAACTTATATACTTGTATCTTATAAGATACAAATGCTCTTATGTGTGATTAAAATCAAAATAATTTTTCAAATGATTCTTAATATACTTTAATATTATTATATTGTCAAGGAATACAGTGGAATAAAGGTGGGCATATGTGGGCATGCGTTATCCTCAGGTCTGTTTTGTTTCTAAATAGTTTCCTTCTGCATAAATGTAGGTACATTTCCTCTAAATATTATCTTACTCATCGCTACCCCATTAGTGTAAATATGCAGAGTAAATATAAAAGGTTTGATTTATTTGTTTTCAATAATTTAGCCAAACTCACTTTTTAGTGGTGATCTTTTTGCCATTAATGAATCGTGTTGAGGTGGAGGTCTTCTTCACTGCCCCACCTCCTGTGTTCCCGCTGAAGCTACTGTTGAACGTAGAGAAAGATGTAAACCCACCACCACCACCGTTCTGTTGGCTGAACAGGTCATCCAAACTTGCCATTCCGAATCCCATCCCGAAAGGGTTGAAGAACTGCGAGCTGATAGTATTCTGTGGGTGAGAATTGCGGTTGCTACGACGACCGCCACGCTGATGCATGTCTACAACACACAAGTCATTTCGTGATACAGTAAATCGATACGTTTGTGATCATTAACACAAACATAAAAGCAAGTATTACTATTTAATGTTAATATAGTTATTTAAGGTGATTGGCCCTTTTCATCTGGCGTGGAAATGCAGAGCCATGGGAGCAAAAGGTTATCTTAAAGAATAGAAGCATGTTGATTAAGTTATACTTTTTATATACAGCGATAAAATTGACATTTTTCCAATAGAAAACTGCCGACTTCATCACAAAAAATATAAAAAAATTTAACGATTAATAAACATCAATACATTAGCTTAGAAGAGGTGTTGAAAATATTAACATAAAAATTTCACTTGTTCTCAAGAATTAATATTTCCAAATATATGATTGTCCCGCAAGATCTATCTTGTAGCTAGCGCCATCTACGGTTTCCATGGTCCATCTGTTCTTGTTGGCGCATAAGGATACTTTGGTCGGTTGAGAAGCCACACCATGCTTTCACCCTCCCACCCACCATCCCACAAAATAGGTTTTAGACTTTCACTTGATAGGGCCAAGGGCCTTAAGGAAAGCCTCATTTCACTTTGAGGTGTGTGTGTGTGTGTGTATATATATATATATATATGAACCCAAAATGGCTTTTGCCATGAAATTAATATATGGAACAAGGTACAGAAGTTGATTGTTATAGCACAATCCCTCGATATAGGTTTCATTCTCTTGGAATTCATCAAGAAGAAGTAAATTGTAGCTCCTCCCATGCATATCAAGAGATACCTCAAAGAGTCTTTCCTTAGAGAGCTATATTTAAAAATAGGTAGCCATCAACTCTTTGTCCAGTGGCATTAATTCAAAGTGTGAACTGTGTTCTTAATTTCATGGCAAAAGCCATTTTGTGTTCATTCCATTTTATGTGCTTCTATACCTCTTTCCTTTAACTTCTTCCATATCAAAATTAAATTTATCGCTAATTTCCTTCCACACAACATATATGATAGTCATATTAAAGGTGGGCTGCTTCATAGTTTAGTAATTTACACATTATAAGTTGATTGAACCATAATCCCTATATAAATTACATTGTGTAGCTCCAGTTTAAAACTTAATTTGTATTTTTGTTTGTCTTACATACCAGCAAAGAGGTCTTGGAAAGATGACCCTCCAAAGAATTCCCTGAAAACATCTTCAGGGTCTCTGAACGTGAACGGGAAGCCAAATGGTGTGTCAAAATCATCGTCATGTCTGGTGCGGCCTCTTGGTGTCTGCCCCAACCCTTCCTTACCATACTGGTCATATACACGGCGCTTCTTTTCTGGAACACCATGGAAGTAACAGTCAAAACCAAAATACTATTTTTAGTGGAAGTACGCAGCAATTGTTTTTAAGCTTAGAATACAATTTTACTGAAAATCTCAGGGGTTTAAATTAGAACCACATATTGAGAAAATACTAAAAGAATGCAGCACAAAATCAAGAAAACGATAATTTTATATTAAAATCCATCGACAGGGCCTTATATTGATGTAAGTTCTACCACTTTTTTTATAGCTCAAATAAAAATCACAATCCATAGATATAACACCTAAAAAAATCAAAATAAATTATTGTGGAAACATATCGAACATAATTTATATTTTATTGTGGACCTACAGTCGGTTTATACATGTCAGGTGCACAGATTTTGTTCCATTATATTTTTATTTTAATGGATCTTAAGGGTGAATTTTCTCCTTTGTTTTATCATCCCTTTGTTACCGTTTCTTTGAGAAAAAAAAAATGAATCAAGGAAAGTCACAAAATTATAATCCCCTATATTGGATATTTTAGTTTTTCTTTGTCAAATTAAAACCAATCATAATTTTTAAAAAAATCATCAAACTAATTTGTTAAGAGAAAATGTTAACAAATGTGCAGTCAAACAAAACCCAAACATGTTAGTACCATCGCCAAAAAATAAAATTCATGCAAAAGGTACAAAGAGGTAAAAAAATATGGCCCAGGGTATTAAAAAATGGAGAGTTGCAGCAAGCCAATTGCAAGATTGATGATGATGATCATGATGACAATGGCTGATAGATCAGGTTGAAAGAAATTGAAATGACCAAGATAATAAATGTACAGTTAAAAAGTCAACCACACCAGGAGTAAAAATTAGTTATCCAACACCTTCCGAAATTTAGTGTTTGACAAGATCCACAGAATTCTCGAATAAGTTTATAAACCTTCTTTGCTTGAATTGCTTTTTGTAATTAGAAATATATAACAAGTACCCCATATAGAATACAATTTAATAGTGTATACTGTGTACAAGTTTTAAAAATATATTGCTAATGTCAAGTGGAAATAATTAAGGTTGGAAGGAAGGGAATACAAGTTAAGGCACTAGAATATTTGAGAAGAAATTCATAAATGCTAGAAACCAAATGGGTTTATAGTGCTACTGGGCAGAGCCGTCTGCATGTAGGAGAACTAACAGGGAAGGAGGAAAAATCTCTATACATTCGATTCACAAGGATCCATTCTATGCCCTTATACCAGTCACCTTTCATTTACCAGGTATTTAGGTATTAATAACTAGCCAAAATGTGTGGATTTTTAGACCTTTCAGAGAGGAAAATGAACTGTTACTATTACTATGCTAATAAAATAGATATAGGATTCTTGAAAACTATGAAGAGAGATTCGAGATCTGTAAAAGTCTAAAAAAAAAAGTATCTCGAATACAATCATCAACACCTTGACTGGATATACCAATTTTAAGCAACTGGTAAAAGGAATTATAGAGACTTTAATAGCTGGGAGGGTAAAAAAAAAATCACAATAAAGGCCAAAATTGTATCTTTGTACAACATAATGTTGTGTATGATGTAATAGTCATGACAAACCAAATGTCATTTGTCAGTGGCACAAAACTACTTTTTATAAATCAATTTTAAATATTTTTACTTTAACTTAGAGCATAGATTTTTTTAAAGATTAAAGGATTCGACCCTTCTCTAGTAGAAAATTAAGATTAATGGTTTTTGCTTTAAACTGCAAAAAATATTTCCATAACTCGCATTCCTTTGCATCTCACTTTAGGATTCCAAATAAAGGTCCATTTTTACCTAGTAAACACTAAATTGTTAGTAATGTAAAATTTAAAAACACAAGAGATGCGTAATATGTATACAATTAAGTGAAAAATAACAACCTGGAAATGAGAATCAAACTCAAGCTTTGATGCCTAAAGCCAAAGGTAGAGGGTTTGATTTCTGTGTACAGGTTATCATTTTTCAATTAAATGAATTTGATTCAGCTATCAGGATTGATCGTATGGATTACCACCAAGTGTCAGTTCGTGATACACATGAATTAATAATGTAATATGTAAACAAAATCTCTCAACTGTAACTTCAAGATATAAACTATTTTTATGTGTTGATTATATATTCATCTATTCCACCAAGATGAGTGAAAACTACAATGTAATTTTCTTTAATCAAACCACACTACGATCAAATGTGTGTGTTTATATATTTGTCAAACATAAGTTTCCATGCATCCCCAATCAAAATATAGGTTTGCAATTTAGATATGACCCAATTTAAAGAGGGAGAAAAATATTAAATATTTTAAAGAATTATTATTATTATTATTATTATTATTATCACTGCGTCTTACTATCCGTTCGGGTTATACGCACTTACGCTAATGTGTAATGGTAGGGTGTTTGTGAGATGAAATGAAGGACCTACAGTTTAACGTGGGATCCGAACCACAGTGGAAGCCTGGCATTCCCCACATTCACAAATTGTGGTTAATACACATCTTGTCAGAGGTGAAGGAAGGGTTTGGAAATCAGATAAATTTGTGCAGGGACCGAGGATTGAACCCCGGCCGCCAGCACAGAAGTCTTGACACCTTACCCCTAGACCACCAGGTCACCTTTTAATAGAAATAAAAGTTATTTGTGATACAGTAATTCAATCTGAAAACTAGAAAACATTCAACATCCCAAAGGAATAATTGAGCTTTTCTATTTAATGAGCCTCCCCACCCCCCCTTGAAGACCATTTTAAGTAAATCAATAATTTTCAGAAGTTTATTATTGAAAATCTTATTAGTAGGTTAACATTATCCAGCAGCTTAAGAAAATGTTCTCCTTTAAAATGTTTACACTTGGCACAAACTAGAACTAATAATATTAACATGTGATTATGCTAGTTTGCCCTAAAGGTCTTACCTAGATGGATTATATCATTACCTTATAAGCTAAACCATGCAGTTTAGCTTACTAATGTTCATGATGATAAGTTATTAAAACATAAAAATATGTGACAATCATTAAGTCACTTAGAAAGATAATATGACAATCATTCGGTCACTTAGAAAATTAATATGACAATCATTCGGTCACTTAGAAAATTAATATGACAATCATTCTATCACTTAGAAAATTAATATGACAATCATTCGATCACTTAGAAAATTAAACTGTCTGCACATTTCTGGAATCTATTGAAGTTGTTGAAATTTCATCTTAAAAATAGAACCAATTTCTTGTATAATTATTTAACTCTCAACTGTGGGGTGAGCATTACTTAAAATTATTAGGGTACTCTGGGCCAGTTTTAAAATTATTTACTGGGGGGGAGATGGGTCGGAAGGGAAGGGTGCCCCCCGTTCCCCCAGAAATGTTGTAAAATATAAGCTTTTAAAGTGGTGTTAGATAAGATATACAATAAGCAACCTGTTTAAAATTTAGCCGGATTTATTTGTGTTTTTGTGTTAATTAAATCAAATCTAACGTTTTATATTACATTCCTTCCCCCAGTTTCATTTTATAATGGTTATTATATTGTATGTAATATTGCAAATAATGTCACCAACAATGGATAGGTCATGTCTGGTGTGTGGAATGACATGAATAAAGAGACATCAAAAATATATAGCACATATCATGTTACACCTCACACCATACATGAATGAAACAGGAACATGTGAAAAATAAAACATGACTTGATTTGCTTGGTATTTAAAAAGAAGTTAAAGAACGTTTTTTTTGTGCTCCCTAACAAAGCTGTCCAAAACTTCTTGAGGCTTCATTGTGGATGCGATGTTCTGGTGGATGTGCAGCAAAGACAACACATTTAGCCGATCTTCTGTCATTGTACTGCGTTAACAGGTCTTAGGACAACATAAGGTCAAAGAGGAGCACTCCAAGGTGCAGATTTTGCTGAGGGCTAAATTCAGCCTATGATTGGCACAGCGGCTGTATTTTTGCTATGCGTGCTTGGACATGTTTGTATTTGCCACTCATCAGATCCTCCAACAAAATCTTGCCCATAGCAATAAGATATATTGAGGTTTAGTTTTTCTAGCTCTTTCAAAATTGTGCGAGTAGTGTTATCACCAGTGACATCCTTAACATCGAAATTTTCCTGGAGCTTATATGAAAGTGTCATAACTACAACTATTCATATATATATATTTTAATATCTAAGTTTAGGTAGTATATTTTATGGTCATATGAGGACAGGGGGATGGGGGAGGGGGCGAAGGTTGCCCCTGTGCACTCTCCCACCCTAAATCTGCTAAATGGTACTCTAGTATATAACAAATATTACTACACATCATCATATCAACTTGCCAGAGGTGTATTTCAACCACCCAAAAATTATTAAATAAAAATACTTTATCTACTTTTTTCTTCTTCAGGCAACAGTGATAAAATTTTACTCTATTATTAGTACTATTTCATGGGTATGGGTATTGGTATTGGTATTGTCAATGAAAAGTGATAGTTGCATAATGCATGGTTTTATGCATAAATATTAAGAATCAATTTATTATCTTTGTTAATGTGAGAAAAGTCCTTTGTATCTAAATCAGACTGGTCACCCAACATTGCAAAAATGTGAATAATTAAAGCTCCAGAGTTTGTAGTCATTATAGATGTTTCAATGTTAAATTTCAAGGAATGATTTTAATAATAGTATCTTATATATATTGCCACAATGAGATTTGTACTCCATATCTCCTCCAACCAATTGAATTAAAATATCAATCATTTTAAACCTACAACAGTACACAACCGACAGATAAACAAGTCCGAACAAATCAAAAGCAATAAATGGGTGAAAGGGAAACATGGCACCATGGACTTAAAAGAAAGCAACCAAAAGTTTTAGTGTTGTTTAGTTCAAAATAAATATGAATTTATTAGAAATGGGATAAGTGCAGGGCTAGATTAAGATACTCAGGGATCCAATTGTAATTTATTTTTCTAGAATCTATTTATTAATTTTTTGTTTTAGTAGACAAATCAAAATTATTCTAAATTTATTCTTACTACTATAACAGTTGTATTTTTTTTTTAACTAAAAGTCTTTTTAAATGGATGTTAACAAGTACGGTATATAAAATAATATCATGAACTGACAAATATGTGACATATTCGTCCAAAAGTTTTAGAACCAAGACTTATTTTTTACTTCACAAACAGAAGAATTGATTCTTAATCTAGCCCATAATGTGTGTATAAAATTTAATGTGTTAAGATGTAACCAGGAATAATTATTTATGTATTAGAAATTAAAATGTTAACTTTGTACGAAATCCAACTCTGGTAGCTCTACTGAAAAAGCAATTAAAATGCTCGTTAGCAGGTTTTTTTTAAATACCAAAGAACCGATGGAACGGCGAATCAAAAAAGTTGCGGAAATTGTAGCTTCGTGGTGGGCGAGATGCTGCCTTCAGCCGCTGATCGTACAACTTCCGCTTGATCTCTGGATAAAGGGTGGAACAGAAAAGGTAATAAAAAAACTCGGGATAACTTAGAACGTGACAAATTGACATGCTAGCTCAATTTTGACACATATTAGTTTAAGATCATATTGTTAGAGTTGTATAAAGCGTAGTATTTTTATTGATTTATTTAAAATAGCCCATCTAATTAAAATGATTAAATTTGAATGTTATTGAAATTTTAGCTTTTTTTTAAGGCTTACAACAAGATATTCAACAAGTATTTAAAAGGGAATTGTATTGGTAATAGTCCGACTAAAAACAAAATACGCCTCCTTTTTATTTTATAAAAATATTATGACTATAGTATGAATTTAAACAATTATTTTAAGATTGAGATTAGTTTTAAAATAATATCAATTTAAACAACTATTTTAAGATTGGATTTAGTTTAAGAATAATCAAAATTACTTAGGATAGAAGTAAGTACATTACCTCCCTGTTCTAGTTATAATACTTTTTCATTATCGAAGAATGTATATGCAAAATGAGCATTCGTTTAAGTCTACCCAAGTGTTATTAACTATTACCCCTTGGAACGATGTGAAAATTCTTCAAACTATGTGTGATATAATTTTTTTTTTCATCCTATTTAAAAATTTTAAATCACTGTATTGTACTTTAAATATGTGCATTAAAACTTGAATTCAGTATACAGTCTTAATATACAATTTACATTTAATTGAATTCACCAAACTTAGCAATTTATTTCATGATAATCAATAGTTTATATAAAATAAGATGGGAAGTTTTTTTAAAAATGTAATCTGTAGAGGGGTCCTATTAAAATTAAATGTCAGGAAACTAGATATTCTGTCAAAATAAATACAATAAAATTATATATTTTGAAAATCGGAGGGTTGCTTTTAATTCTTTGTACTATAGAGATTGTTCAAATTACTTCATACCTCACTTGAATTTTATAAACATGTTTCAGCCAAGTCTACTATACCCTTCATTCTAAATAATAGTTCCTAAGTCTTTTGTTACCATTTAAAACAGGAACACTCTGAATATACTAATGATGATTAAGTGTACAGGCGTCCTATTAGTATATTTATGGTAGGTCTACATATAAACCCTATCTTTATAAAGGAATCTACAGTTTATTTATTAGAACACAAGCATACATGTTATAATGTAGATGTGGTATCAATTGTTTTAAGGTTTTGAATGAATAATAATTTACTGTGTTTTAAAATTATGAAAACAAACCAAAACTAAACATTATCTAACCAACAATTATACAGGTCATTTGTAAACAAAGCCAGGCTTGAACATGAACTAAAGTTACACTAGATGTTAAAAGAGAGAAGAGCACCATAAAATAAATAATAGTGAGAGAATTGCACGGTTATGAATTGTTATGTATATATACTTTTTTAAAAAAAAGGCACAATTGGTTTTCTCATGACACCAAAATCATTAAAAGTGTATCTAAAGTATGTTCTTAAGTATTAGGTGGTAGTATAAAAGATTATACTTTGTACATGTAGCAATGCTGTAACATTTTTGAGAAACTCACCATCTGATAGAACTTCATACGCTTCAGAGATTTCTTTGAATTTTTTGGTTGCTTCATCCATGTTTTCTGGGTTTTTATCGGGGTGCCATTTCAAAGCCAATTTCCGGTATCTGCAATGATAAATACAATGTTTAAAGGCTAGGATATTAAACTGTAAAAATTGTACCTATTAGAATGTTCATATAAGTATGTGTTGATTTTCAACTAAGCTCAAATCCCTACATTTTAATGGAGCTCAGCGCAATTACATCAACCAACCAAAGTTATTGTTTTAGTGTTGGAGTAACAGATTTACGAAAACGAGCATACATTTTCCAAAGAGCCCAGTGTGTTTGTAGATTTGAAGATTTAAAACGGGTAAAGAGTAATACAAACTAATATGGTTTCCAAATCTAGAGTATACTAGGGTGTGAAACTCTTCGAAACAAATTTTGGCTTTAAAGCTTTGCCAATAAAAATATTTGTAGCTAAAATACTCCATTTATGTTCAATTATAGCCATTCTGAGCTTTTTTTTTACATTACAAATTAATATTTATATGGAAAAAAAATATCAAATTGAATTGCATATTGTGATAGTAGCTTGATTTTACAGGGTAGCACAGAATATTACAAACAATTGTGCAATCAAACATTTTCCATTTAATTTTAGTGCATAAAGTTATATAAATAGCCACAATATATTTTTTCAAGCATAAAATAACTAAAAGAAAATATTCGAACTTCGATTCGGCTTCGAAAATATTTTATATATTTGATTCGAGTTTGCTTCGAATTGAAAAAGTGGACCCTGCACACCCCTAAAGCAGCCTATACTAAATTCAAAGTGTACTACTATTAGCACCGCGTCTTACTACCGGTTCGGTTTATAAGCACTAACACTAATGTGTAATGGTAGGATGATTGTGAAATGAAATTGATGACCTACAGTTTAACGTGGGATCCAAACCACGGTGGAGGCCTGGCATTCCACACATTCACAAGATGTCTTGTCAGAGGTGAGGGCAGGGTTTGGCAATCAGATAAAATCTGTGCCGAGACCAAGGATTGAACCCCGGACCTCCAGCACAGTAGTCTGACACCTTACCCCTAGACCACCAGGACACCTTTTAAAGTGTAAAATGTGAGATAAATGCTGTGTGTATGCAGTTGTTTGGGAAATATGTGACAGATGAAAGCAAAATGTTACTGTCACAAAGAAAATAAGAGAGGATAAATATGTATTTTCATATATTTGTGAAGATGAAAACTGGAAGGTAAGTATTATTTAGTTTAACAATTATTTAATCATAAAAATAATTACCGGTAGAGATGTTATATTATTCTTGTTTTTCTCAATTCAAATTCTTAAATGTTAATCTTAATTTTTTATTCTTGACTTGGATTCCTCAACATTTAAAAAATTTAATCCTTTTCCATGCATCCAACCTCGCAATAAAAATATAGTTTTAGTGTGGCTAATAAAAACATAATTTTAAAACAAAACGTCCATGCCTGACTTGCAAAAGTTTATTAGAACACAAAGGTATTGATGAGTACAGTTATATTTACAATTTACAGGTACTAAAGTAAAATGGCGAAATAATTAATAATGGCCCAAAAAAAAAATTACCTAATTCTGGATTTTTTCCTTTCGTTTGGATGCCATACTGGAATTTGAGAGCTAAGAATTGCAGCATTGAAAATTCAAGTTTGATATAAGTTACTTACAAAAATACTAATCCAGATTAAACTGATAAATTAAAATACCAAAGTATCCAACATATTTTCACTAAAATAAGCTGTGTGGCTAATGAGACAAGTCAGTATTTTGCAGAAGCGCAAATAGAAAACTCATCTAATCTGACATGAAGGAACATATAACCTTGAACTTGAATTTAAATGTACACTTACGCTTTCTTGATCTCTCCGTTACTGGAAGTCCGAGAAACTTCCAGTATCCTATAGTAGTCCACCATTTTGGCTCAGTACAGCCCTTTACAAGGGTCTGACTACTGCTCCTGAAACAAGAAAAAACATCATCAGCTATCATGAAGCCCGTTTCAGTCACATATTAAAAGAAACACACATTCTGGACACATGAAGCACTATTAAAATGGTGAATCAATTTAGTTTTATGGTTTCTTATCTAAGCTACAATTAGAGATGTTTTTTTTAAGCACGTGTCTGTCTTACTACCTGTTCAGGTTATATGCTTATATACAAATTAGGTTAATGTGTTAAGGATGAGGAAGGTTGAATTTAGAGGACGTGTACCAGCATTTGTGTGGAGGGAGGATGTAAAACCAACCTCAGTACACCCGACTGGGATTCAAACCACTATCTTCCATCATCATCAGTCTAGTTTATTGCATGAATTACGCCTTAGACTATGAAGCTACCAAAGCAGGTTTTTACTTTTTACTTCAGATAATATCACATAGATTAACAACACGTTTGAAAAGATATTTTCATACATTTTATTAGATAATAATCATGATGTCTACTCAACTTGAACAATGAAATCCCTAACCTTTTCCCCGATTATTTCCAAAAATTCTAAGTAACTCGCCCTACCCCCTCCCTCGTTTTTCTATTAATCTTTTTTATGAATAATAATAAGTTTTAAAATTATATTACTCAGCTAAAAAAAACACACAAAAAAGTTGAATCATATTATAGTTTACTGATTTAATTATTATTGTATTTCATATTTTTATGAGTAAAATAACATTTTCCAGGATTTTTATTGTAATTTACCAAATTCCCGACTTATTCCCGTTTTTTCCTGATCACTTCAAATTCCCGACTAGTTCCAGTTTTCCCTGATGGTAGACACCCTGTACATAGGTATGCAGTGAAGTATATAATCAGGTCCATCAATGCTCAAACCGAACCCAGTAGCAGGGACATAGTGTGGGCCCCCCTTTGTCTATGTTATACTCAATTTCAGTTATGACTGAACTTTATTTGTCTAGGGGGGTTAATTAATTACATTACAAAAAAATATTTTTGAGGGCCTCTAAGCTCCAAGCCAAGGGGGGCCTAGAAACCCTTCTTCAGAAAAGTTTGAAAATTATATGCCTCTAAAGAGCCTAGAAGATATTTGGAAAGGTACTCGCCTGAATTATTATTTTTAATTAGCCCTACTCTTTAAGCTTAAAACTTTTGAAATTTAATCCCTAGAAGCTATTTGGAGTGGTCCAACTCCAGTTTTTTTTAACTTAGTATTTTCCTAGAAGATATTTAGAGTGGTATTCACCTGGATATATTTGGAAAACTAGATGCCTATTATAGAAGCTATTTGGAGTGGCTCTCACCTTGATTATTTTTTGAAAATTGGATACTTTCAAAAGTTATTTGGGATTTGGCATTTTAATAATTGGATGTCGGGTGTTATTGGGCTATTTTTTCACTAAATGATTTCCACTCTTTCACCACACAAATGAGAGTAATTTTATTCTAGATTATACTTTCCTCATCCCCAGTACAATGGTGTAAATATGAGGATAGCCTTAATAAAGGAGTAGTTAGATGTGATACGGGGTAGTTTTTACAAACAATATGGGTTCTCTTTCAAGATAAATAGAGCTGCATTTCCCTAAATATTTGAAATTTTCATTATTTTGGAATAAAATACACAGTTCAATAAAAGCAACCTTTTTTCAACTCATGGCACACAGAACAAGGTGCTAAAATGGTCAAGGTGCACCATATCAGTTTTAGAGGTGAGATTTTATCATAAAAATCAAACAAAAGTTTTAAGATTGTGTTTAAAAGTTAAAATAGCTACAATTATAAACAGTTTTTTTTAATAATGTTGATCATGGATTTCAAAATATGTATTTTTATTCCTCAATTTTTTTCTCACTTTACAACCTTAATGCAAAGTCCTGCCTCATACAAGTTGAAAAATGCATTATTTTTTAAAACTAGTAGATTTTATTTTAAGAGAATCCTGATGGTGAGCTACTACATTTGAATAGTTGTTGCATAATTTCTTTTGTTTTCCCCTTATGGTTCTCACCTTCCCCCCAATGCACACATTGTGATCAGATTATTTCTGTTTGAAAAATTCTGGATATAAGCTGAAAACACAACCAATTTTCCCTTTCTGTTGACCACCTTGCAACTTTCAGGAAGAGAAACTCTAAATTCACTGATTTGAGCCAGAGAAGGTAGTTGCCATTTAAATGGTACATTATACATCCTGTAGTCATGTTAAAAAAAAGTGTCACTACAAGATAAAAATGAAATTTGTATTTAAAATGAGGTGAATTATATATTAGGGGCTGTTCTTATATTATGTAAGGATTTTTTTTCTTACAAAGTGGGCTAGCGGGGAGATCATCCATCTTACTTAAGATTTTTTAGCAATGTTTATTATAGTGAGCCAAAATAAAAATTAAATTTGTTATAAAATAAAAATATTAACAATAAAGTTTCACTTAGCTTATATTTAATTTACTTATGGTGTGTAACACCTTATTTTACTGCAGTTAAAGTACCCTAAAATTTCATATAACTCGCTTTATTACCAATCCTTATGTATAAAAATAATAAAATGATTAAAATAATATAATTTATCAAATCGTAAAAAAAATCACGTAAGATGGGAAGGGGGGTTCGGAAAATCTTGCGATCCCTTACGTGGGAGGTGTGGGTGGAATGTTAAAAAATCACGAAAAAAAGTCAGATACACTTAGGGTAGTTTCCTCACCCTTTCTGTATGCTAATGTGGTAACACTTTCTTTATAGCTACCCTTTATAGCTTTTTATCTCTTAGAATGGACCTTTATGTTAAACATATCAATAAAAAATATAACTAGCAATTCTATTATGCATCATTTGTTACAGCTTTCACTAAAATAAATTTGCTTCATATTAAATTAAGAGAATTTTATATTAGTCATAAACAAACTTTTATAAATTTGATAAAAATGGTAAGACATAAGAGATATACATAAAAAACAATAAAATGTCTTAAGCCATTGATTTATAATCTACAAGGTTGTTATAAAAGTGAACCAACGCTCAAGTAAACAAAAAGATTTATCTCTCTGCTAGATGACATCACAGCAGGTGTTACATTAGTTTGATAAAACACTTTTCCTCTCGTAATAGGACGGGGGGGAGGTG
>CABFOV010000985.1:88973-115513 GCA_902141375.1 Timema poppense
GGGGGGGGGGGGGGGGGGGGGGGGGGGGGGACGAGATTCACTTTCGAAAACGAGATGCACGGAGCCGGAAAGAAAGGGAGTTGAAAGAAACGTTAGAGGGCGTCACGCGAACGATGTCGACAACAGGTCCCGCGAGACAAAAATCAACACAGGGTAGCCATTATTTTCCGGGTTTTCCAGAAGGAATTTCCAATTTGTCGAGCAGCTTAAATTGAAGAAAAGAGTAATAAAATTTCATTTTTCGCCAAACTGATTAGTGTAAAATCATATAACTTATGTTTTATAACATGATATAATATAGGTCCCTAATATATATATATATATATATTATGTATACTCGTAGCCCACCACTGGAAGATTAGCCGGTACTTATGTACCTTTGCCCAGGGTACGCCCGAATATACTAATCGTACATTCTTTCCATGGAAGCTCTTTCCATTTCCCGATGAGATGAGTTGATTATAGAGAATATGATGATATGGAAACAGTAGAAACTCTTAACCTAACTTAAGCATAACTAGCCAGACCCTGGTGACCGTTAGGATAATTCCCCTTTCGGGAAAAATACACATGGTACCAACCTGAACTCGAACCTCGGGACCCCAAGGTTGGTTCGCTGACCACGATAACAAAAGAGTCCGGTTTAAAATAGGATGATATTTTAAGAATGATAGGGAAATACAACTTATATTGCTTCACAACCCTTGTTTAAGGGGTCCTAAAACATCTTTGAATCAGCGTGCTTAGTTCTTCAGTTCACTTTTTCATCTATCCAAAGAACTACTATTTTAAACTTTTAGTTAAATATCCCATATTAAATAATATTCCAGTTTTTTTACTAGATTTTGCAGAATTCCCTGTGTTTTACCGGTTTTCCGGGTGAGTGACAATCACCCATCTCACGGCCTAGTAACCGGTAGTTAGAAACACGATTACGCTTGAACCAGGAATCTAATCAAAGTGGAAGGGAACGTTCGTCAAGGTCAGTTTTTAGCATGAAAAAAATTGTATAATTTCTACATAGAGTAGCCTGACACCAACAGTTCTTGAATATCTGTCATGAACACAGTGGCATTTGAACATACATTTCTTAAACGAAAAGGATGACCTGATGGTCTTGGGGTAAGGTGCCTAACTTCTGTGCTGGGGTCCGGGGTTCAATCCTAGGTCTCAGCACAGATTTATCTGATTACCGAACCCTTCCTTTACCTCTGACAAGACATCTTGTGAATGTGGAGAATGCCAGGCCTCCACCTTGGTTTGGATCTCACTTTAAACTGTAGGTCCTTCATTTCATCTCACATTCACCCTACCATTCATTACACATTAGCGTAAGTGCGTATAACCCGAACGGTAAGACGCGGTGATAATAATAATCCAAATTAATAAAATAGGTCTTAGTCGAATTATACATTGTCCATGATCATATATTCAAGAAACTTCTAAATTGTGTGTATAAACTTCTAAGTGTATCTACAGAGGCAATATTTAATTTATTTTGACCCTTCCACGCGTACCACAGTTTGGGTAGCAATGCTGTGGATCAGTGGCTCCCAACCTTTTCTATATATCGGCTGAAGTCGATCATAGCTCCCCACAACCCATCTAATCTCCCCCCGCCATACAAGGTGAAATTAAAAACTTACGCACACATTTATAGTATTCTATGTAACCCATTTCATCTTAATTAAAGAAAATAAGTGTTTAGTCTGACATTGATGGAAAAACACACAAGATATTTGGGCAAATTCCCGAGTATCAAATATTTTGTATATGATGTGAAAATACAAATAAAAAATAATTTAAAAATCTAAATGTGTTTTGCGGAGCCCAGGTTGAGAAACTCTTATGTAGATGATAGAAATAAGGTGCTATTTGTTTACAAGTTGTTTATTCTTTCTGCTAGTTTTCAGTTTTAATCCCTGTCGAAAAATAAATATGAAAAGTTCGGGGCTGAAAAGTACCAACTTGAAATTGTAGCAATTCTAGACTTTATGAGGAGCAGTCTATCAGTGACGTCACACGCTTCTGACTGCCTCCTCGTACACTGACGATCGGTGGTTTCACAATAATGAATCACCTGATCAACCGGTCTGATCGAGGATGATGCCAGCCTAAGTTTCTCGCGTCACCCACACTCAAGGACTACAATGACAGTACCGACAGTCGAAACGAATTCTGTTTAACGGGGAAAGGATGGGCTGATGTTAATTAAAAGGAAATGCATGAGCATTTACACAAAGGGCTAATCAAACACACATAAACGCGCATCGGTAGGCGCGTGGAGTAAATGCCAGGCTAATCTAGTTTAGTTTTCAGATGACAGGTAGGTCGGGGCTTGAATTCCGACCGCGTATATCAAGGGTCGCTCTTCTTAAATAGTGTTAGCGCCCCCCAGTAAAAAGCGGATGCATTCCTTCTTAAGTTTACTTCCCTAACCCCTACCCAATAAAAGCAATTAAAACGTAAAGTAGTTAGGATGGGCAGTAAGTAATACACGGCGAAAGAAACTCCATATAGTATGAAAACTATGAGGTAAGAAATCAGCTCCAGCCATAGAAGGCAGTCGAGCGTGCAACAAATAAGGATGACGGCCAACACCTTAGCTCAGTCGGTAGCGTCTGTCTGCTGAGTTAAGGGTTCCAGGTTCAATTCCCGGTATGGCCGAAAAAAATTATAATTGGTAAAATGTGTGTTTACCCTTTCACAGTGATAAATTAACGGCAGGGTGCTGGGTGTCGTGTCGGTTCTAGATTTAAGTTAGTTTATAAGAAGTGTGCTGATATAATCAGTTTAGTAAGTGCACGTTAACTTCAATGTTCATTAAAAGGGTTTTTCAGAAAATACCAAATTGAAACATTTTACTATAGACCCTAGTATTAGTGCCATTTTAAGGGTATTGATGTTAGAGGCTGGGCTATATCAAAAGTGACGACTGCATATCACATGACTTAAAGTGTGAATAGGTGAAAAATTATTTTTTTAGCTGTCAGATTAATATGTCAGTACCAACGTTCTCGGAAATCAAACTAATGTTATGTTAAGCTCAGCAAGGGGTCCCAAACTTATTGAGTGGAGGATCACATCACGATAATGAAAGTGCTAGGTGGATCGGATCGAAATAGACATACATTATTCTATATTTGTATGGATATAGACAAGGCTTTTAACCATAATTAAACATGAACAGATGTAAGCTGTGCAGCCAACGTAATAGCCCCCTCCCTCCTTAAATAGAAAACGTTCCTCAGCATCTCCTCTCAACAGACACTTTATATAACGCGGCTAGCGAGTTCCGAGGAACTGTAAACCACAGTACGGCCGTTTTATTACGGGTTTCCAATACCGCCACCGCCTGTATGTACCTACAGCGGCCCCATGGCTTCTTTGGTGCTGACTGACAGCTCACAGCTGACTTATGACAGTCATCTTTTAGGTGTATACACCAAAATTTTGACTGTCAGAACTGACAACTGCTTAACACATGTTTTTGCAGATCATATGGTTCGGCGTAGGGATACATAGCTTGGTCTGGTAACTTTTCAAAGCCGTCAGATGTGAGCTGTCAGTCAGCACCAAAGAAGCCATGGGGCTACTGTATCTGATAGTTGACGGTTTTGAAAAGTTACCAGAAGAAATTATGTATCCCTGCACCGAACCAAATGATCTGCAAAAACATGTGTTTAGCAGCTGTCACTTCTGACAGTCAAAATTTAAGTATATACCTAAATGTTGACTGTCAGAAGTCAGCTGTGAACTGTCAGTCAGCACCAAAGAAGTCATGGGGCTACTTTACTTTTATGCATATATATACCAAGTCATATGAATTACAACTGTCACTTTTAATATATGTTATCAATACCAGCAAAATATTATTAGCAATATAGTTAAATGTTATCATTGTTGACAGCAACAAAATATATTTGTATTTTATAAAAAGCTTTTCCTACCAAAATTTGGCTTTGCAAATTTGTGTTGGCATTTTGACAAATTATGTAAATCGACTCCTCTATAACAAAATCATAAAGCGGATGAATAATGACACTTTTTTTAAAAAACAAACTTTTACTTTGTCAGAAACCCACATCGCTCCTACCCCGTTAGTGTAAATATTCGGATAGCCCGGACGGGTAATGAGACGGGGCGCACCAAAAAGATCTTACCAGGACAAGTTAAAGTTTCGCAGTGATCTCATCCACCTCCTAAACGGGCGAAACCACCGACCGACTGGTTGACAGCCGCCCAACGCGGTTGTTCCTTTGTCCATTCCCGTCAGAGGCGATGCTTCGTGAAGAGACTCCTTCCTTCTGGCCAAGTCAAGGTCAGGTTGAAACTTAGACCTTGGGTAAAACCACTACAATGGTCGACATTCGCGAGAGCAGCCACAACTAAGGATTTGCTATCCAAAGAAAGGTATCGATCACAGTGGGTAATTGTGTTGAAGGGAAGGTATCGATCACAGTAAATAATCGTGTCAAAGGGAAGGTATCGATCACACTAGGTGCTCGTGTCGAAAGGGGGGTATCGATCACAGTAGGTACTCGTGTCGAAAGGAAGGTATCGATCACAGTAGGTACTTGCGTCGAAAGGAAGGTATCGATCACAGTAGGTACTTGCGTCGAAAGGAAGGTATCGATCACAGTAGGTAGTTATGTCGAAACGAAAGTATCGATCACAGTAAGTAGTTATGTCGAAACGAAAGTATCGATCACAGTAGGTAGTTATGTCGAAAGGAAAGTATCGATCACAGTAGGTAGTTATGTCGAAAGGAAAGTATCGATCACAGTAGGTAGTTATGTCGAAACGAAAGTATCGATCACAGTAGGGACTTGTGTCAAAAGGAAAATATCGACCACAGTACTTATTTAGAAACAATAGATACAATAGCAATGGAGATTCCGTATGATACATAATCAAATAATCATAAAATTGCAATATAGGGCCGTTATTATGCGTCCAGCTAATTCTCAAATGAAATAACATGAAGTCTCGGCCCAAATAGTGTATGTAAAAACATTTTGTTTTTAGATGAAGGTGGTGGACAAATAGCTTGGCGTAGGAGCACATTAAATTATATCTGGCGACGCGACCCACAGAAGTGAAGGAACTACCGAGCCAAGGTCGGGCATCGAACCCGACGGCGGCCATCAGAGGAACCAAATCACTGTCCGTCCCCTCATCGATACCAGAGGAGTGCAGCGCTCATAGCCCCCACACCGTCGTCCCACAGGCAATACTGCAGTGGGCAGTGGGTATCGTGCCGATACGATGACTGGACGATGGGAGAAGAAAGGGACGTTGCAACACCTACAGGTACAGACACGTTAAAAAACATCAGCCGTCTTGAGGTAACCGCCCGTTACCTGTACCGGTACCGCGTGACTAATTGTCAAATAAATAACGGTTTAGAAATTAACGGAATTATACGGCCTTTTAAAATACCCTCAAACTTTTTTTAATAATAATAATAATAATAGTGAAAAGCCATCATAAATTTTCCCAACTCTAGTGTTTCTGGGTCGTTAATGCAGTGGCGTCATTATAATGACGATGTACAGCGATTGACCGTAGATTTATATCAGTTTGACCATTTGAAATATTATGAAGTGACATTTGGTTTCAAGCCAAGTTAGGTTATAGGCGAAAGTTATGGATATGACCCGTTAAAAAGTTTAAATTGTTTCAATGCCACATTATCTTAAAATGTATTAATGTGATCCGATCAAAACATGACTATTTACTTCAGGAATACTATAAATAGATTTCTAACCACTTACGTTAATATCAGCAGTAAACATTTCCGCGTTAAGCGTCATTGATTTTTTTTTAAATACTTTAAACTTAAGAAAATAATAGCCATCTGTTGGTGACCTGGCGGTCCAGGGGTAAGGTGTCAAGACTTCTGTGCTGGCGGCCGGAGTTCCATCCTCGGTCCCGGCACAGATTAATCTGATTGCCAAACCCTTCCTTCACCTCTGACAAGACATCTTGTGAATGTGGGGAATGCCAGGCCTCCACCGTGGTTCGGATTCCACGTTAAACTGTAGGTCCTCCATTTCATTTCACAATCACCCTACAACTACACATTAGCGTAAGTGTGTATAGCCCGAACGGGTAGTAAGACGCGGTGCTAATAATAATAGCCATCTGTTGAAGTGTGTGGTGTGGAGCAGGTGGGAGCGACAAGTCTGCCGGCAGCTGATGCGCCCGTATTAACAGACCCAAACGTATTCATTAAAACTATTTTAAATTTATAAAACTTAGATCCGAAAACAAGACTTTCAAAGAATCGAAAGAGGTTCAAACTGGAGGTGGAGAACCGGCGGAACCAAGTAGCCGAAAAATGATTCACGACGTTTCATATGGATGTGTGCAAAAAAAAGTATCGATTTTTTTTATATCGATTTCATTTCGGCACCAATGTTATTTACTCGATACTTTTGTTTCAAAACTTTTACCTGACAGAATGCTTACACTTCCGTACCGAAAGAAACAATCATTTACTCTAGTTGTTTTGATTTTATACATACCAAAGTACAGAACACCCAATTCTAGCGCCGCCAATTTGAGCATGCGTGTTGTGTGGTTTTAGGATGCACCTGTGATCGAACCAGGGTTCCCCATAGATCTATAATTGGTAAGGGTCGCGGTGGCGTATTTTACAGATTCTGTTTTATCCTCGCCACGCTACTGACTAGTTGTAACTTATTGTGTGTTCGCGCGGGGCGACCTTCGCAGGTCATCCATACCGGTCACCTGGGCGACCTCGCCCACCGCGAGACACTGCGACGTAACGCAGAGCTGCCAACACGACACTAAAACCACCAGAAAAAAGGCAGAAGACTTTTCCGTTGGCAAGTTTGATTTTTCTCTTTAAAAAAAAGGGGGAGGGGGGGAGTTTTCAGTTCCGCTATGCCAGTGATTCCAAGATTGTGGATCACAAAATGATTTTTGGTGGCTCGCAGAAAGTCTTTGAAATGTGAAAATTTTGTAATAATTTTAGGGATAATCTCGAATCCTCGAGTGCTCTATTATTATAACACTAGAGATTAGGGAAGATTTCAATAAGCATCTCGAATACAATAATGAATACCGTGACTCAATATAATAATTTTAAGCAATTGGTAAACAAAATTAGCTTGTTTCGTAGGAGAGTAGGACCTAACAACATTACGAAAAAGGACAAACGTGTATTAATTGATTAAAAAAGTGTTTTCACGATTGTTTATGACGTAAAATATCTACATGACAAACAAAATAGCATTAGTCAATGGAACCAATCCTTTTTTTTTATTTCAATTTTAAATAGTTTCACTTTAACTAAAATTGAACATTTTTAAAAATTCCATCAGTACATTAGTTAAAAATAAACTAAAAATGGGGGAAGGGAAAAGGAGAAAAAAAGAGGGGGGCAATAAGACGATGGTAGAAATCAGAACAGAATTTGGTAATGTACTCTAAACTTTATATGAAATGTTCATGATGTTAATATATATAATAAAAATTAATATATACTACGAATAATAATACTATGGATATTTCATTGTGTACACCCCATATGAATGTCTAGTTATACTACATTTCAGCCCCATACATAAATTAATTTACATTATAAATTATAAACAAAAAGCATAAAATAGCAAATTTTCACACTATTTATAGCTTATAGATATACATATATATTTTTAATTGCCCAGTAAAATTCTGATGATCAAATGATCTTAACATCTCTTGATCTCCTTTTCCCCCTACTCAGGGCCCAACAGGCCCACACAGCACGGTGGGGGGGTATTCACACTCAGGGACGAAGAGGAGGCGTGCAATACAATCGATTGTATCGTAAGTGACCCGTTATGGCGATCTGACAAGGACGACAACAAAGACAACATCTGTTGCCAGCATTGAATGTCATCGCAAGAGGACAGTCTTGTAGGATGAAAATAAAATACACGAGGAGTTATTTGAGGAGACAAAGATAAGCAAAAGACTAAAGATAATAACAAATGATGCACCAAAAAATAAGTCGATTAGCTGTCAGGCAATTATTAAGGTTTACTGGAGGTCAACGATGGGTAAGTACAAAAAAAAAAAGTAGCCCCATGGCTTCTTTGGTGCTGACTGACAGTTCACAGCTGACAGCTTTGAAAAGTTACCAGACCAAATTATGTATCCCTACGCCGAACTGTATTATCTGCAAAAACATGTATTTAGCAGCTGCCGCTTCTGACAGTCACACCAAAGAAGCCATGGGGCTACTGTAGTTAAACAGGAAAGCCGGGAAAATTAATAATCTTTAAAAATTACTTTCTAATAATTTCCCGAATAGATATTTGCTTTATTATATTTATTACTTGAATATATGTGGCCTAGCTCAATGTCTGACTGGACGATTTCTCAATCATATTATATTGTTTTCTACAAAATATTATTTGTTAGACTTAAATATAATACTCCAGTCTAAGTTAATCATTAATTATTGTCATATATATATAAGCGCCTAAAGGCACAGTAATGTATTTAATGAACAAACTGAACATATGCATATTATCCACTTAAAGGGTGCGAGAAACTTTTTTGTTGTTGCACCCAGCACATGATTTTACTAAGCGCCCCCAGGCTGTACTAAGGAGAAAAGGAGGATGGAGGATGTCATTGTGGAAGGGGGCGGGGAGTGGGGGAATGTATTCAAGCCCCCAACCTCCACTCCATTATAGCCCAAAATAAATTTTAAAAATAATTTAAATTGATTCAAGACTAAGTTAATGAAAAAGAAGATATTTTCCATCTCCTATTAGGGGACTAAGCCATGAGTCACTGTAGGTATACATACAGTGATACATTTTGTGTGTTATTTTATAGGTAGGGCAGATTTATTTGATTACCAAACCCTTCCTTCACCTCTGACAAGACATCTTGTGAATGTGAGGAATGCCAGGCCTCCACCGTGGTTCGGATTCCACGTTAAACTGTAGGTCCTTCATTTCATCTCACAATCACCCTACCATTACACATTAGCGTAAGTGCGTAATACCCGAACGGCTAGTAAGACGCGGTGCTAATAATAATAATAATAATAATAATAATAATAATAATAATATGGGTAGGGAAGTAACAATTAAGAGACAGCTACACAGATAACACAACTTGACGTATTAATACGTGAAAATAGATCTACTAAGTTTTTCTAGCTGTCCTTATAAAAAAAATTGGGGAATAAATCCCCTAATACATTTATGGGTACAGCCCTGACACACCCAAATTTGATCTATTTAGAAGCAATGGAGTCACAAAAACCAAATAATCAAACCCGAACTACATACAAAAAAAAAGTTACTTGTCAGTTATTTAAACGGACATAAGAAAGTCACTTGAAATAAAAACATCAGTGACAAGTTAAGTCTCTCGTGAACGATGTGCATTAATTAGTGGCTCTCTCTTTTCACCCAAATCACAGTACACATTAATTAACGTCGAACTCGCCTTAGGAATAAATGTTTGTGGGTTCAAACCCAGCTGGGGTTGACAAATGTTTCTTGAGTGATAAAAACCCGTAGCCCAACTTCCTTCGGAGGGGAAGTAAAGCCGTCAGTTCCATGTCGATTATGGCGTGTAAAAGAACCCTAGAAAGTATGTGGAAATACCTTTACCGGCAAAATTGGTAGGCCCTTTCGCTCTCACTCATAGGAATTCTCGTGTGTTGATATAAAAGATCGTACAGTGTGCCGTCCCCGCACGTCGTATAACAAACACGACTTTACAATTCAAATCACTAATGTGTGCCGCTTCACGTGCACACGCTCAAAACGAAGGCAGATGGAAGCACAAGCCGCCAGCTTCATAATCCGCCTGCAGCGTGGGCAAACTTCATAGAAAGGGCCTGTCAGAAAACACAATACATATTTCTTTTGAAGCCAACATTGATAACATTTTACTTTATTATTAGTGTATATGTATTGGTAATATGCATGTCCGACATCTTGGCTCAGTCGGTAGCATCCCTCTCAACTGAGATAAGGATCCTGGGTTCGTTTCCAGCATGGCCGAGCAATTTATTATTGGTAAAATGTGCATTTCCTTTTCACAATGATACATTAACAATCGGTGGATGGATAATGTGTCTTGTTTTAGATCCGAGTTGGATTATAGGTAGTATGCTGATATATAATCAGTCGGTTTAGAAAGTGCACGTTGAAAATCTCAAATATATGAAATGATATCCATCAAAAGTGACGACTGCAAATAAAAATGACCTGGCGTATGAATACGCTTAAATGGATCTAGTAACTATTGTAGCTGCCATATACGGGCTCTTCCTACGCAAATTGGTCTGTAAGACAGTTACGAACCACGACTTTCAAACACCAAATACTCGCGCGCTAAAATAAACAGCATGACGTAGATCAAATCGGTTTCGTCTCCTCCCGCCAAATAAAAATCGCGCGCCAGAAACTGTCGGCAATGACCTTGAGAGGGCCGTTTGTTTAGGAGACGCCCCCTTTATGATTGGCAGGAGCGTCAACAGGTTGGAAATAACGACGCGACGCTTGCTACGAGTATAATGGGCTGCAGTCCCTCAAAAGAAACCACTGTGTGTTGCAAACACAAACATAATTTATTCATTTAACCACGCGAAATGTATTTAGACTAACCATCATAGGAGTAGTGGTAAATGACAACTCGCAAAAGATAGCATTTCTATTTTCATGTATCCATTCGTCAAACCATATGATCTGTATATGACTTGATTTGTTGTCACTTTTGGCAGTCAAAACTTTCACATTGTGGGTGACCTGGCGGTCTAGGGGTAAGGTGTCATACTTCTATGCTGGCGGCCGGGGTTCAATCCTCGGTCCCGGCAAAGCTTTATCTGATTACCAAACCCTTCCTTCACCTCTGACAAGACATCTTGTGAATGTGGGGAATGCCAGGCCTTCACCGTGGTTCGGATTCCACGTTAAACTATAGGTCCTTCATTTCATCTCACAATCACCCTACCATTACACATTAGCGTAAGTGCGTATAACCCGAACGGGTAGTAAGACGCGGGGCTAATAATAATAATAAAACTGTCACCACAAACTATTTGTTTATAATACATTTGACAGGTTTTTTTACATGTTCCACTGTCGGTTACTCCTATGGCAGTGGACTTTAGTTTTAATTTTTCTGACGATTGTAGTTTTTATAATTATCAGTAGGCAATGTGTATGAAATAATGAAACAAGCTATTTAAAATAAAATTCTATATAATCTCTATTTTACAGCATTTTTACTCTTGTGATTTATTGATATTTTTTTCCATGCCTCGAATGAGGCTGCATTTCCTCACTCTCATCCCCATAAATTTGTAAACTATTTAGCCTTTAACGCACGAACTAAAAAAAAAAACAGCACAATTTTACCAATGTTAGACTACCCTATATATTTTTTTCTTAACGTAACTTCAAAATAACCTAACTTATATTTACTTTACTTAAAATAATCCTTTTGGTGGCAATTATCAACCGTTCACATGAATTAATTTAAATATTCAGTAGCCCCATGGCTTCTTTGGTGCTGACTGACAGCTGACTTCTGACAGTCAACATTTAGGTATATCCCTAAATTTTGACCGTCAGAAGTGACAGCTACTAAACACATGTTTTTGCAGATCATATGGTTTGTTGTAGGGATTCATAATTTGGTCTGGTAACTTTTCAAAGCTGTCAGTCCGCACCAAAGAAACCATAAGGCTACTGTACACTAGTTGAAAAATAACTCCTGAGCATGTGGGTATCGAGCCCAAGACCTTTGGCTTAGCAAGCTAATGGTTTGGCACCGAGCTATATCTAAGCAACGTTTATGATGGCAGTGTAAGAGAGTCTGCTACTTAATTATGTCTTATCGCCATCCAAGCACAAAATAAAACGCGTACAAGCGGCAGCATAAATACCTACCTCGAGTCACCTGTACCTGTATTTATGATAGATCTAAGTAACCAACGATCTCATAATTCCATCACAGATTCAACCTTAAAATATCACATGATTAATGAATGATCCTAACAAAGGGATCAATCCTGGATAGCTCAATGTCATAGCAATGACACGCTAAAGGTCTCTGGTTCAATCCCCGTGTCCAGGAATAGCTTTTAATCTACATTAAAATAAAATAACCTAAGCAAAGAACATAAAATGATTAATTGCTTACTACTAATCTTGTCGATAAAAATAACCATTAAAGACTATTGCGCTATTCAAAAGTATTCAAACAAGACTTGTGCTTGGTGCCATAGTTATCAGTTTTCACCCACAGAAATACTTGTTATTAATGCCAGTGTTGCCAATCAAGCAGGTGACCGCCTCTTCCCACATGAAGCCCATGCAAACATTCTGCCCCCAGACCAACACGAGTACACGTCATGCGATGCGGGGAGTTGCCGAGGAATGAACAAGTGGCCAAGTTTATTCCGATACCAATCAAACAGTCGTCAGCTTGCGAAACAGTTTCAGCTCTCGAGTAAACTGAGAGGCAACAGGCAGGGTTGCCCCTTCAGACTGATCTTAGAAAGACCGGGATTTAACTAACATAGGGTGATCACAAAATCAAGACTTTTCCCTGAAAATTTCCCTCTATTAGGTGCAGAATAAGCTCAGGAATGGCGGATTTGACTGGCATACTAAAAGGTCAGAATTTGTGTGGGCGAAACGTACTTATTAAAAAAAAAAATTGAATTAAGTTTTCATCTATTCAATTCTATATTACGATAAAGGCATAGGTTTGCCGAGAGATGCAGCTTGCACTTTTCGAAAAGTTGAAGGCCTTCATGAGTCATTCACTCGAACTAATATTTATAGAAACAGTTTTATTTCTGGTGTTGAAAATAGGATGATAGCTGCCAAATAGCCCCCCTCCCCTTTTGTCCTCTACTGGGCACACTACTTGCATTTGAATGTCTTGTGGAGGTGATAGAAACAAACAAAATATAAACAAAACAAATGAAAAAAGTTTGGGAAGGAAATAAAAGTGAAATCATACAACATGTAAATAATCTTATTTTATTATTTTTCATCTTCCCATGTGAGTTTACCTCAAATTCACTATCATCCTATTTCCCAGTAGTTAAGGCAGTATCAACTAATACATACTATTAGTCTAATGAAGCATTAGAGGGAAATGGAGAGGGAAGTAAATGAAAAGGAGCGGCTGCGATAGTTCAGGAGACGTTGCTATTCCCAGCCTCCCTGGTCTATGTTTAGATCGGGTCCGCAAGGTTCCTTGAGCGATTACTACAGGCCACAGCCGGGCCCAAAACACACTCGAATAGATCATGAATATCTTCCGTTTGACTGTGCACGTGAAAAAAAAAACCATTGTGTAGAGTTTCGATACATTAGCGGCAACATTACATTACAACATTATTGAAGCGAATAGGTAAGAGAAATATAAAAATGACAACGCGAGGATGTAAGTGCTGAGGTGTCTTCAAATAAGTGAGAAAAGTGACCATAGCCAGTTAAAAAAGATTGAATTTAACAAGAAGTTAGGTGACCTGGTGGTCTAGGGGTAAGGTGTCAGACTTCTGTGCTGGGGTCCGGGGTTAAATCCTTTGTCCCGGCACAGATTTATCTGATTACCAAACCCTTCCTTCACCTCTGACAAGACGTGTATTAATCATAATTTACAAAAACTAAAATTAAAAAATGGGGATCGAGAAGAAATTTCCAAATTTATAGGAAAAAAACAGTTTTGAGTAAGATATTGAATAATATTTTTGCAAATAACTAGAAAAGTCTGAAAGTTTCTTTCATTAAGATCTGGGTTGAAGGAGAGCAAAGAATTTAAAAATAAAAAATGTTTCCAAGTGTGGTAGATAGTTTAAAATTTGAGAATTGGTTCCAAGAAACCAGGTTTCAAAATTTTCTAGGCCATTAGAGAAAAAAAAAATCTCAGTGTAAAATAAAATTGAAATTTCGCATGCAAGTAAATACATTCATCAGGATAATCGAATGATGTCTGAATAAATGGAATTTCAAAATTGTAAAACTGGAAATAAAAGAGCTCGAAATTGATACAACCAATGTAAAACACTATTTTCTTTGTGTTTGTAAATTTAAATTAGGCAGGCACGTAAAAGAACCATCAGAAAACCAATCAAGTCGTACAATTTCAAAATGGGAACGTGTAAACCGAAATTGTTTGGGGCGAGAGGAAGT
Source organism: Timema poppense (assembly GCA_902141375.1). NCBI lineage: Eukaryota > Metazoa > Arthropoda > Insecta > Phasmatodea > Timematidae > Timema > Timema poppense. The sequence continues at coordinate 103,169 of CABFOV010000985.1, forward strand.
AGGTTTAAATCTCTTCAAGACTATTAGAAAATCTAACTTATAGTTCAAAAAGAAATAATTAAATTTCGACCAATTGGTAAAAGGCCATAGCTGATAGCACTTAGTGAACTACTTAGTGAATGTTATTTGGGAAACCATGATGCTAATTTATTCCATATATGTATATTAGTCTATCATTTAATTTAATTATTTTATATTCATCTTAAATGAATGAGACTAGTTTATTATTTCAAACTAGTACAAGCTCCATAGTGAAGACGGGCTTAAATACTAGTAAGCAGTGTAGAAACCCTATAATTAATTCTGATACAAAATTTGATAATATATAGGCCTATAATTTTTCGAATTTCGAATCAGATATTTTACCTAATCCTCGACTTTTAGGTATTCTAGTTCCCGTTCCTACTTGTAATGTATATTTTTCAATATTATATAAACTCCATGTATGTTTTAGGTCTTCCCAGTAACGCTACTTGAGTTAAATCTTCCTTGATAATTTGCAACTCTATGGGAAAGAGTTAGGGGGGATTTCAGAACATTTTATATAATTGACTACTTGATATTTGTAGTTGCATTAAATAATGGGTTAAAATGGCTCACGCTCGGACGCTTCTTCATATTAGTGAATTTTATCCTCAAGCTGTGAAAGATGTCCCTTCCTCAACCAGCCTATCCTTGAGATTCATTTCCCTTCCTCAACCAGCCTATCCTTAGAGATTCATTTCCCCTCCTCGGCCAGCCTATCCTTGAGATTCATTTCCCTTCCTCAACCAGCCTATCCTTAGAGATTCATTTCCCTTCCTCGGCCAGCCTATCCTTAGAGATTCATTTCACTTCCTCGGCCAACCTATCCTTAGAGATTCATTTCACTTCCTCGACCAACCTATCCTTAGAGATTCATTTCACTTCCTCGACCAACCTATCCTAGGAGATTCATTTCACTTCCTCTACCAACTTATCTTTAGAAACATTTAAAAAGGTTTAGAAATGTTGAGATTTGATTTATGCTTCGTTTCGTTGTCATTTAATCATAATAAAACCAGTGAAACTGTTTCAGCAAATGACGACTTACTGGGACTTAATAAAGTACATGCCCGAGATTCACTTCGAAGGTAATTAAAAATAGCTAATCCCAAACACACACACACACACACACACACACACACTAGTAAAAAAACAAGTTCTATTAATTACTAAGTCATAAGTCTTTCTTAGGGAAAAAAAACTCCAAGCCGAAAAAAAAGCTTTAATTTGTGATAAAAAGTGACTCTCAGAAAAAACGTACTTGAGTGAGAAAAGTGACTCACTTGCATGAAGTCATGCCAATTAAAAAAACATGTTTTGGTTGCCTTCACTGGCATTGTTTCATGGGTTCCATTTTTGTGTTTAGTCTACTGAAGTCTTTGCACCAATTTTGACGAGGCCTCCATGACAAAGTCATACAGGGCTTTCTACAGCAATGAATGTACCGCGGATAGCCCTCACCGATGGCCACGCGGTTTAGTATGTTAGAACAACGAAGCGATATTGACTTAAGGGGATGCGGGTTGGAACCCCCGTACAGTTGCATTAAAGTGGGTATTCTACTTCACTATGGTTTTCTAAGCGTATACGGGTGAGCTTCCTCTGAATTACTTTCCTCAGCCTCTTCGATGAAGCTGTTAATAACTCTGTTAAAAGATGCTGATTAACATGATATTAGAAAAGCGGTGACAAAAGTCCCGTTGTTTTATCCTAGCTTTTTCCTCGAAGGTCGCTATAGTATGAGACAATCGCCGCAGACTAATTAGCGGAATGAAGGAGGTAATAAGGCGTCGTGACTTGAAAGAGGCCGATCATTAAAATTGTGTAAAAATAGACCCAGGCTTGAGGTAGTCAAACGGAGGCTACAAGAGAACCACCGAGGAAGATCCGACGCAGCCAAACGAGATGGGTGGGATCGTAAAGAAATAATAGTGTAGACGATTTCTATGGCTGCTTGGAGTAGTTAATGGACCTCGAAACAAACTTTGATAAGGCCATTTATTTATGGTAGCTTTTTTTTTTAATTGTGCCCCAATTTGGAATTTTAAGTGAACTTTTGATGTGTATAGCGCTATATCTTATACCTTTAGAATACCAAGCCGTAGGGCTTGCCTTAAAATTTAGCATATCCAGTGCTCGACATTAGAGTTTTATTTAATATCTTTACTTTTATTAAAACTTACTTGCGATCTTGCGGGTGTGTGTGGGAGGAGGGGAAAGTCCCTGCCACCCCCTCTGCCCTATGAGCGTGCCACTAGCTCGGAAGACAAGGGCTAAAGTTCATCTTGAGCAGACTGTCTTTTCAGAGAACCAAATGGATACAGTCCTATTTGAATAAGAATCTTAAATGACAACAAGAAACGTTAACATATCTTCTTTCACGCATTCAGTCAAGTCATGTTATCTTAAGCTGTCACCATTTATATAATATATTATCTATGTTGACCGCAAAATATGTTTTGCTTGTATCTTTTAAAAAGGTTCTTCCAGTGAAAATTGGACTGTAGAGAAACACCACAAAGGCACCGTGAAAAGTTGTTAGAATCATGCATAGTTAGAAGGAAGTAAGACCTCATCCATTATATTTATACATGACTAATAAATGGATTTGAAAATTCACTTTTTCGAAGTTTTTAAACTCTCTTCATTGCCTCGTCATGAAAATGAAAACAGCGATCATGTTTAAGAGGGAAGAAAGTCCTATTGCCAAAACTAACTCATGGTGCTGATTCCTAATCGGGCAGAACGTCCAAGGTTCTCCCAGGAATAAACCCACCGCCATGATGCAATCAATTTCCGGCCTGCGGAGGAGGTCTTGCAGAGATAAGCAACCTTGGGCAACCAAGGACCACCCCACTCGACACAGTAACAAACACCATTAGTTATACAGTTCGACCATATATCTTAAGGTAGGGTGGAAGGATCACGAGTAGATTTCAGTATTTTTGAAGTTTTTACAAAATAAATATTTTGTTTAGCACAATAAATCGAATATTGCTTCAATAGATAAATTTTCTACTTCTATTAAACTCAACAGTTCTTTAATATCTGTAATGTGCACAATACCATGGTACCGGGCCCAGGTTACCTAGGGGCCTGATCCCAAGATGCAGAATAATAATTTTTAAAAAACGAAGTGGATTAAATCCAATAAAACCTGAATGATAAGAAATAAAATGCTATCCATAGTAAGGAATAGTGCATGCCCAGCTTCTCATATGGGGTCTCCACCGGTAGAATTAACTGGAATGTGCCACTATTATATCATAATTGGCTCGGTCTAGTCTTGTTCTATGTTTCAAAGTGTTTGTAAGTTTCAGGAATCAATTATTTTTGTACTTAAATTAAATGTGGTGCTTGAAGAGAGTTTTGAGTGAATCAAGTTAAAGATTGATTTGCGTAAATTTCTTTTGTTTTGAAAAATGACCAAAGGTTAAAAAAACAACCCAGTAAAGCATTGGAATATTATTATTATTATTATTTATAGCACCGCGTCTTACTACTCGTTCAGGTTATACGCTTTAAGTACTAATTAGGCCTACGCTAATGGATTAGGAATTGGGAAGGTTGAATGAGAGAAAGTGAACCCGCATTTGCGTGGAGGGAGAGTGGAAAACCATTTAGGAAAAACCACCCCAGTTCACCCGACCGAGATTCGAACCTCGATCTCCCCGTCCTCAGCAGTAGGCTCAACATGACTAGCGCTTTAGCCAACGACGCCACTGAGGCGGGTGTAAAGCATTGGAGACATAACCGGGGAATGAGGAGGGCCGCTTTCACACCTAAGGAAAAAAAATTGTGTCTACCTTCTCCCGATTGGAATTAAATCACCTTATCTCCTGGAATAACCCCCTTTCTAGATTTATTTTCCTCCCATTTGATATTATCGAATGTCAAGCAGTAAAATGCCCTTGTAACAAATTCCAAATAGCTTTAAGAGGCATTCAGTTTTTAAAACTTTGGCAGGGCAAATAATGATAAGCATTTAATTTTTTTTTTTAATAATACAGGTGAAGACCACTTAAAATATCTTCTAGAGGCATAAATTTAAACAAATCAAGGTAAAGACCACCTCAAATAGCTTTTGGAGGCATACTTATAAAGAAGTATTATTTAAAAAAATCAGATGGGGTCCATTCCAAATATCTTCTAGAGCATCCAATTTTCAAATATTTGTCGTGGGAGGAGCCCAAGGGAGCTCCTAAAAACCCTTCATATTTGAGACGCTAATTTACTCCCCTGGACAAATAAATTCTGCCATCAATGAAGTTGAGGAGAATAAATAAGAGGGGGGGGGGCGCACTTCACCCCCGGTACCGGGCCCAGTTTGAGTACCTGGCAGGCCTGTATACTAGAGCAATTTCTTTTTTATTTTGAGCAAAAAGTTTTGTTTTAAAAATTGAAAATAAAAAAAGGGCTCTATCTCGCTTAGTTTTGAACCTTTCACTTGCTGTTCCTATTTAAAAAAGTATTTTTTATTCCTGGCTTTACGTTTTACTTCCGGCCCCCGCATTTATGTGGAGGAAGAGTGAGAAAATAAAAAGAAAACCTCTGTGTACCCGACAGACTCGAACTCCAGACTTCTGCAACAAAAAAATGACAAAACAAGACTAACACCGTTTTCTGTGTTTCCACAGGTACGGTTTATTGAAATCCCTTTACCCGTTTCTTTGGGTTAAATTATCAAACTAATTAGGTCCGATTAATTAGTAATGAAATTAAATTGTGCAACTAATTAAACAATAAATAATTCTTGGTATACTTCAGTTCAGTTTTAAATATAGTTAACTGGTTTAAATTAATTTAAAAATAATGAGAGTTTTTCAAACTATCAGAGTAAAATCTCCTTAAAAATAGAATAGAAACTAATTTCGGCCACAATAACGATCAGATAGGACCAAGATATGAGATAGTTCATACATTTAAATTGGACTCGTAGCTTTAATTACCTTACGACTGCGAGACCGATTATCCACTAAATACTCGCAGGTTTAATTGCTTTACGACTGCAAGACCCATTATACCCTCGAAAATCAGATACAAACGGCACGCTAAAACTTACAACACCAGTCCTTTTGAGTCAAAGAGATCGAAAGAAGACTAACAATAATTGTGTTTCTATTCCAAGAGAAGCGAGTTAATTTGTTTATTATCTTACACCATCACGAGATTACTTACGCCAGCACTACTTACCACACACGAGTAATTAATAATAATAAATGAGCGGCTACTATACCAACACGTGCAGATAGGAAGTAATACTAGTGATTATCTTTTATATAGGTACTCCTGGCATCTCATCCGCGCAGAGCCGGCCTAACCGAGGGTGTTGCAACACGTGCAGTTGTATTAGACGGCAAATTTTGGGAGACGGGGGGAAAAAATTGTCTCCAATATCACCAGTGAAACATTATGCTCAGGGAAAAGAAACCATAATTTACATTCTGAAGTTGGAATAGCTAGTGAAGCGCAAATTAACTGTTTAGTGTGTTTTTTATGTGAGTTTTCTTAATATCGGATGGCAAGAGGCGATTGACTATCAAAGGTATAAAATGTTAGCATTTTATATGTTTTTCAACGTGATAGCAAAGGAAATAGATTATTAAAACTATCAGATAAAAAAGGATTGGGGCGACTAAACTTCTCGCACCGGCCCCTTCACCTGCGATAAATAGCCCGGCCCCTACAACTGCGATAAATAGCCCAGCCCTTACACTATACCTGCGATTAAAAAAAAGGCGCACATCATTTTACTAGAACGCTCCCACAAAGATATTGGTTTTGAAATAGAATAGAAAGTGCAAATGTGGGGAATGGTGAGGAAAAAAAAAAAGCTTAGGTCCCTTTATAATAAATGACAGGTTAAATGTAAGAACAAAATATAACGCAATTTCCAAAACCAACATTTATTACCTTGACTCTCATATTTGCATTATAGTTTTATCATTGTTTTTTTAAATTCATTTTAATTTAACATTTAGCAAGAGGGTTATTACTTATTATTAACGACTTAACTTAATGAGGTAAATATTAGTAGGATAGCAAAGAAGAGATGAACCCAAATTAGCGCGAAGAGGAATAGGAAACTATCTCCGGTACACCTAAGCATGATTCAAACCACGACCCCAACATTGAAGGTAATCGAGTAAAACTCGAATCTAACGTCTTAACCCGTTTAGCCACCCCATAGTGTGTTACGTTAGTGAACTTTTAAAACGATGAGTCTCGACACCCAGTGAGAAATCACGGGCGTTTCCATTTCTGTACGTAATAGTCTTTTAAATCTTCGATTACTGCGGCGAATCAAGTGGAAGTTTTAGCCAAGTCTTCACCCGCCACTCCTCCCAGCTCAAAAAATAAAATAGGAGAACGTGTAAATTGCTTATTGATTTTATTTCGTTAAGGGTGTTCAATCTTACTTAAACATTATTTTCAACGTTTTTATTTTTTGTCGGGAAACCATTTGTACTCTTTAGATTCACAAACTTTTTTTCTTAAATTAAACATTTGTGAAGACCTTCACTCTTATTTAAAATGCAATATAAGACATACTAACAAATTAGCTAATTAACTATCTGCCTCAGTGGCCGCGTGGTCTAAGTCGTCACTTTCTCAGGTTTACTGAAGTTTTTTCCTAAATTATTTTCTACTCTCCTTACACGCAAATGTGGACACACTCCCTCTAAGTTTAACCTTCCTCATCCTTAACCCGTTGGGGTAATTAGTACATAATAGGTAGTAAGACGCGGTGCTTTCCTGCCTTATGGAGCTCGAAAGTTCATGGCCGCCAGAATGCAACCTTATCCTGAGACACCTCCATCCAATCCCTACTTACACTTACATTCTACCATATCTATTTAAGTTTTAGGGATTTATTGATAAAGAAACCTCCAGTAAACTTTAATGGGTGTTTTATAAAGACAAAAATGTTAATCGAGAGAGTAAAAATAGATGTAAACAAAACCATTCAAAAACAGCTTGATCTCCCTTAAGGTTTCTCTCTAGAATAATTGAAATCTTATTACGACGAGGATGTCATTACGGAACAAGATTCGGAAGGATCGAAGTGAAAATGAGATTTTCTCAAGATTTGTAGATTGGAAGCGTGGAAGGTTGTGCTGAGGGGTGAATGTCAATTTAGTTTAAAATTGATTCGGTAACGCAAAACTAGGGAACTTTTTCCAATAAAAACGTATACGGACGATCATCCTAACATTTGTGTCCCATTTCGACACAAACTTAAAGGGGAAAGGGGAAATGAAAGCTCGTTCCAGTTGTTTGGTTTACGGTTGAATCGTAATTTCACAAAAATAACCGAAGACCTTGGAGCGTTTTATTTCTATCTGGATCATTACTTGCATAAAATAAAAAATAAAACAAACAACTTACAAGGATATTAATTGAAGGTGAAACAAGAGAGTGTGAACGAAATATTGCGAAAGAAGTATTTTTAGTTATTTATAGTTGTCTGCTTTACTGACTAGCGTGTGATATTACAATGGCCGTTATTTATGCTTATTCCTCTGCTATATATGCCTAGATAACAAAGAGAGAAGAATACCTAGTTAAGTAATTAAAAGTAAATAAAAAAATGTTAATATGAGTCTATAAAATAACATTTTTGGAGTTTGTTATAGTGGAGGGAATTGCAGCAATTTTTGACCTTTTTTTTCGATACCAATGTGCTATATTGTCAGTATAATAATGAATAGTTTGATATGTTTTATACCCTAGAAGACATTAGAGCATACATCAAAGTTCATGGCTGACGCAATATATACTTAATAATAGGTGACTTCTGCAGTATTGTAAAATGCAAACCAATAGTACCAGGGACGAAGCCTAGAGCAGTAGGGGCGGATCTAGGACCCTTCCCCCTTCCCGGAAATTTCAACGACTACTTCAACTAATTAAAATGCACCTTTAACAAGAAATTAAATCGATATAAATAAAACGAAGAGTTTGTTTGTCTGTTTGTCACGATCAATGCGCGATATCTACCAACGCAGAAGGCTGAAATTTTAAATTAGTTTTTTTTAATTTATTAAAAACTAGATTGAAAGAAATAAAATGATTTTTTTTTGTCTGAAGCAATGCCTGTACTACTACTAGTAAAAAGTTAGACATAATATAAACGATTCATAACTACCATTAAATATCTTATTAATCATTATAATAAATGCTACATTAGCGTAAACGGTCGTCTGACTCTTACAGTCATCTCAGTTATTCAACGTCGGCTGCAGCCAGCTATTTTGGTATTTTAATGTTGTTAATGAATAGACAAGTATTGCGATCGAGATTATGATGGAACTTTACATTTTATATGCCCTCGAACTAAAATAGAATTCCCTACCAGCTGTGTGTCTGTCTGTATCTGGAGCTAACAGTTAGATGGATTTTTTTGAAACTTTATATTTAATTTTGTTATGGTAATACCTCCAGGATAAATATTTGTTTTAATTCTATCTCTAAAATTAAGTATAGTTTAAAATGGCTATATATTTGGAGTGGGGGGGTTGAATAATAAATACACGTTACTTGTTTTTACTAGAATTTTATTTTTATTTTACTGATGGTTTGAACCCACGCAATTTTGTTGAATATTTTGTGGAACCTAACGTAATTATATGACAATAGTAAACAACTAAAAACCCATTATTAATAGTAAATCCCTCCAAATCTGCCATACAATATTTAAATTTTGAAATATTAATATGTTAGTATCGCCCCTGCGATCGGATCCTTCATCACAAGAAACTCACTATAGCGGTCACACAGTCTGAGTCGTAGGGCACGCAATCGGCAGGGAGATCAAAGCCATATTCTTCGGGGAAGTTTGATGGGGAGTGATTTTTCAAATATGATTTATCATTGTGGTTTTCCAATCTCATATCTAAGCAAATATACTGGTTAGCTTCCTCTAACTACCCTTCCCAAACTTACCCTTTAAAATAGGACGTTTGTAGTAACCTTGATGTTTATTATTATTATTATTATTATTAGCACCGCGTCTTACTACCCGTTCGTGTTATACGCACTTACGCTAATGTGTAATGGTAAAGGGTGATTGTGAGATGAAATGAAGGACCTACAGTCTAACGTGGAATCCGAACCACGGTGGAGGCCTGGCATTCCTCACATTAACCTTGATGTTGAACGCGATAAGAAATACACGCAAGGAGTTTGTAACTTCACCGACCGGATTGCACAAAAATGTTTCCCAATTTGGTATCAATCTCTCCGAACACGTGAAAAAGGGGGGAAGGGGAGGATCGGCGGTGATAAGAACCAAACAAGCCGTGTTTCCTGTGGCAACACAGCCACAAACACGGAAACAGGAGCTACAAACATCACGTCCCACTTTTCTAACGCGTGGCATTAGAAACAAACAGTCGCGGTAAAACGCCATGATCGGCGCAAGTTAGGGTGCAACCAGAAATGAAAGATAAAAAATGTCAAATAATATTTTTCAGGAAAGTGTAATTTATTAAAGTCTTCACTTCAGTTTAATTTCTCCAAAGAACTTTAACACCAGAAACATCAAATGAGTTAACACTAACGCAACAATAGAGATTCCATTTCTCTTACCATACACACGTATTGACGTATGTGTCAAACGAGAACTAGGTAATTCATATTTAGTCATTTCGTGGCGAAAAGAACTTAGGGTTCAATAAAAATTATTATTCGGTCTCCTTCACGACGTGAATAATAATTTTAAATGGATTTCCCACGGGTGAGTAGAAATCTAAGCTTTGAGCACTTTCCGTATAACCAACGATAAGCTCAATATTGAGAAGTTTGGAAAGCTTTTGTTATATTTCAAGCTTTTTTAACATAATAAAAAACTACCTGGTCAAGGTTCCTGTCTCTCCCCCCACGGCTATCACCTAACTTATAAGGGTAATAGAGCACGAGTCAGGTATCCTCACATTTAGTATGGTTTTGTTTGTTCTACTTTAAAAAAAGGGTAGAAGTGAGTAAAAACGTTTGAACATATTGAACAAAAATCTAAAATGATATATCTATGAAATTTATCCCAATATCAGTTGTCAAGTAAATAATGTATAGTACACCGCACTTACACTAGCCCCATGGCTTCTTTGGTGCTGACTGACAGCTCACAACTGACTTCTGACAGTCAACATTTAGGTACATATCTAAATTTTGCCCGTCAGAAGTAACAGCTGCTAAACATATGTTTTTGCATATCATATGGTTCGACGCAGGAATACATAATTTGGTCTAGTGACTTTTCAGAGCTGTCAGTCAACACCAAAGAAGCTATGGGGCTAGTGTAGATATGTTTTCTGCTTCAATAGTAATCGTGGATCTCTCCCGATTAGACGGTCATTAGATAGACCCTTATTGGTGAGATGAAAGGGTACGCGAGTAAAGGGCAGTGTTTTTGCAGTCTTTAGACCAACACTTTTTTTAACAAAATAAATCAAATAATTCTCCAGTAGAAATATAATAGTTTAATTTTATTCTTATGGTTATATCAACAGTTGTTGAATATCTGTAAAGAGTGTCCTGGAATTTAATTACAACTTTTACTCTTTATTTACAATGTTTCTAGTCTAATGCCGCTATGCTCATGATATATATTAATTAAATAACGGTTGAAAACAAAACAAAAAAACACTGCTCTTAACTCACGTCCTCTTCCAACCCCCTTTCCCTTCACGACTTTATTTATAGGGGAGGAATGTTTTAAGAAATTTTTAGAGGAAGTGAATCCGCATTAGCGTAAAAGGGGTATGGGAGAACCACCTCAATATATCAGATTAAAATTTGTAGCTCAGACCTTCCCATAACCGGCAAGTCATTCCCTCGCGAGCCTGACGCCTTAAACACGTGAGCATCGATTAGGGTATGTCTAGAGTTACTAAATAATTTACCTAATTATAAATTAAGATGTTGTTGTAAGTTTTTTTAGAACGGTTTTAGAAGCCGATCAAGACGATTTTTTTTTGTCTTCGTGTACTGAGAAAGTAGGCGAGCCATGTGTGTTTCGGAGTTCACAAGAAGCGCGGTAGACAGTGCTACAGTAGCCCCATGGCTTCTTTGGTGCCGACTGACAGATCACAGCTGACAGCTAAAAGCTTTGAAAAGTTACCAGACCAAATTATGTATCCCTACACCGAACCATATGATCTGCAAAGACATGTTTTTAGCAGCTGTCACTTCTGACAGTCAAAATTAAGGTATATACCGAAATGTTGACTGTCAGAAGTCAGCTATGAGCTGTTGTCAGTCAGCACCAAAGAAGCCATGGGGCTAATGTAGCAACCTCACTTGCATCAAGATACATATAAAAATAAAATACAACTGTTGAAACTATGGACTTAACTGAACCTTCAGCATCGTTAGCATGCTTGCAACTTTAACAAAACTTTGTGGACTGTATTATTTACTATTAACAGGGTGTGAACCAGCATCCAAAACACCACAAAACACTGCAATAAAATATAACGATCTCGCCAACCATCTTACTTGTCGGTCTCATGTGGTCACAGTGTCTTTCACAGGCCAGAACACCTCAACTCTCCTCAACTGGCAGCCTACTCTTGGTTGTGGCGTTCACCACCAGAGGCACTCCTTCAGCCGACACTTTGGAGCGTATGAACAACAACCATTTGTAAATGCATGCTATTACTCAAGTCAGTAAGTTGTTGACATCTCGCCTGCTGCCAAAGAATGTAAAACTCTGAATATACTAAAACCATAGTTTCACCTGCTGTCAACGAATGTAAAACTCTGAATATACTAAAACCATAGTTTCACCAGTTCTCTTTGGGTGTGAAACGTGGTCTCTTACCTTACACAATAATAAATTTGTTCAGGGTATTGACAGACAATTATACGGAAAGATCTAGATGCAGATGGGAGGATAACATTAAAATGGACCTGAAAGAAGATAGATTATAATGAGGTGGACTGGATGGAACTAGCTCAAGACGGATAGGTGTAGTACTTTTGTAAGTGCGGCAATAAACTTCCCGAGTTCCTAATGCCGTTAGAGTAAGTAAATAAGTAAACACAACGTGGTCTTGACCACAAAAAAATGCTGGAGTCTACACTAGATGAGCACTGATACCAACCCCGTCACCGAAAAACAAAGACTAAACAAACCTAACATTTAGTCCCCGTGCCCACCGATACGGATTTAACCAATGTTTATTACGTTTCACTTGTGAATGTGGGGAATGCCAGGCCTCCACCGTGGTTCGGATTCCACGTTAAACTGTAGGTCCTCCATTTCATCTCACAATCACCCTACCATTACACATTAGCGTAAGTGCGTATAACCCGAAC